>WBMZ01002116.1:0-142308 GCA_013400975.1 Atrichornis clamosus
CAGGCAGCTTGGGAGATATATTTTAGCCAAGCACAGTTTTAGCCTGGTTCACATCTACTCCTTGAATGCTATATCATGTGAAGAGGGGCATAGAAAGTAAAAAAGCAGTACGCTCTTGCTGTGTTTATCTAACCTGATCATTGCTTCCATTCAAATTACTTTTTTCTTGTTTTACAGAAACTGCCTAGTAAGGTCTAAGGAGCAGCTCAGGGATTTTCTAAGGGATTGATTAAGCACAATTCATGACAGGCTTCAGCAGGCTTAGCTGTTCACTCCAGTCATGCCCATTGCAGGGGGCGAGACCCCTTGGCAGGTGCTTCTGGATAACATTGCACCAGAAGCCGTCTGAGTACCTTCTGTTGCAAAAGGAATTCGAGAGCCTGAAGGATCAGTTTAGCAACTTCTGAAAAACAAACTGCTTTTATAGAAGCTGCAGTTCAACTCCACTGCTTTGAGCCACTGATGAGAATGTGATTTAGAGGGCTGTTTGAGCAGGTATAGAGTAGATTCTCTGCCAGTTCAAATCTGTGTCTCTTTAGTGGGTTGGGGAGAGAAGGCACTTCTGCTTTTGATCAAGTTAATGAACTCTCATACTGTGCTGGCTGGAGCAGACAAGGAGACACAAATATAGTCTCATGTCTGTCTTTTCTGAGCACTGTACAAATGTTGCAGCATGTTGTACGAGAAAAGTGAAACTCTGAGACCAATATATGGGATTCATAATTTAATTTCTTCTCAAAGGACTATTAATAGTAAATCAAACATCAATTTAATATAAGCAGAGTGTGGGTGCCAGCTCTCCCTTTATAGTACAGCATATGTACATCTTCAGTCAGCTAAATTACTGCAGTGGTAGTATTGAAGCTTGAAAGAAAGCTTCCACCAACATTATGAAGGTGGAAGACCCTGTAGAACCTTGCTTTTTGCTGAGCTATTTGGAGTTCACAGAAGACTTAAATTCAGTAGAAAAGTAAAAACCTTTCTGTTGTCCACTGAGACTTGATTGTTTGATAGCAAAAGCAAATCTGACAAAGAACTAGGGATGTGAGAAATACCAGGTGAAGAGCTTGGGTCAGACTGTGGGGGTTTTTTCCTTTTCTAAGAAACAAAAGACCATGCCTTTGTGAGACGACATCAGTGCATCTTAAGGCTATTTAGAAGGTTGTTGAGAGAATCTCTGGCTAAATTACAGAACAAAGTCTTGCATGTGCTCCTGCTAGACTTCCCCTAACTTGCTGTCATGGTTTAGTAAAGGTATTCCCCCATTTAGTGTTCCCACTGAAACACCCTAAACCATGCACCACTCGCTCACTCCCTCCTCCCCCTGCAGCAGACTGGAGAGGAGAACTGGAAGCACAAAAGGTAAAGATCACAGGCTGAGATAAGAACAATTTTCTGGAAACAGCAATGAAAGAAGAAACGAACAGTCACAGCAACAATATTAATAAAAGGGTGTACAAGAAAGGCAAACAATTCACATGCGAGTACTTACCATGCAGAAAAGCCCTGACAGTACCCAACCATGCCATGCTATCCCAACCCGAACCATCAGTAAAGAGAGCATATTGCTTTCCATTTTCTAGTAGCTGATTATATGGTGAGGCCTCCTCAGCATGTGTCACCTTTTCCTCCTTCTCTGATGATGATAGTCTCAAATTTTTGTCTTTGGACCAGTTCATGATGAATTCCAAGATCCCTGGGCAATTGGATTTTCCTATTCGAGCTTGCTGTGTGATCAACATGACCCACTTACTCCACATGGCATCACTGGCATGATGTGTGGAAGGGACTTTCCCTTTGAACATCCAGCCCAGCTCCGAAAGTCAGGGTGCCAGGAGGAGCTGTGCTTTGGTGCCAATCAATTCTGAAGTGGCTCAAGTCCCTTCATAGCCTGCCAGTGTCTCTTTTGCATTTGGGGTGTAGCTGGCCTCAGATCCTCTGTATGCCTGAATCTAGAACCCCAGAGATTGTCTTGGAGTCTCCCCTTTTTGCCAAGGACTTCAGGAAGGAAAATTCTCACTGGCTGCCATGTAGAGCACGTTTTCCACATCCTGTCCTGTCCTGACTGGCGCAAGGGCTACTGCATGAACAATCTCCTATTTAATTTGTTCAAAAGTTCCTTGTTGTTTTGGACCCCATTTAAAATTATTCTTCTTCCAGGTCACTTGATAGAGAGGGTTTACCATCTGACTGTAATCTGGAATATGCTGCCTCCAAAAACCCACAGCACCTATTAAAGTTTGTGCTTCCTTTTTGCTGGTTGGTGGAGACACAGCTGCTATTTTGTTGACCACATCCATCAGAGTCTGATGACATTCATCTTGCCATTTTACTCCTAAAAACTGAATTTCATGGGCAGGTCCCTTGAACCTTGCTTTGCTTTATGGCAAAACCAGCCTTCAGGAGGATTTGCATAATCTTCTCTCCTTTCTCAAAATCTTCCTCAGCTCTCTTGCCCCACATGATAATGTCATCAATGTAGTGCAAGTGTTCTGAAGCCTCACTCTTTTCCAGCGCAGTCTGGATCAGTCCATGACAGATGCTGGAACTGTGTTTCTACATCTGGGGCAGTCGCTTCCAGGTGAAAGCAAACTGTGCCTGCATTCTGCTGCTAAAGGAATGGAGAAGAACACGTTAGCAATTGCAATGGTGGTACCACTTTGCTGCCTTGGACTCCAGCTCGTACTGAAGTTCCAGCATGTCCGTCACGGCAGCTCTCAGTGGTGGTGTGATGCCATTCAGGCTACAACAGTCCACGGCCAGTCTCCAGTCTCCATTACACTTATGCACAGGTCATATTGGACTACTGAGGGGTGAGCGAGTCTTGCTGAACGCTCCTTGGCTCTCCGGTTCATGGATCATCTCGTGGATGGGGATCACGGTTGGTGCAGTATTGCCGACAATGCACTGTTGTTTTATCAACTGGTAGCTGCTGTTCTTCGACCCTCAGCAGTCCTACAGCAGAAGGGTCCTATGAGAGACCCGGCAAGCTGTCTAGTTTTCTCTATCTCCACAGCAGTTATCCCAAAAGCCCAAAAATGCTCTTGGCTCTTGGCTATTTTTTAAGAGTTTTATTTTAATGATAAACTCTTGTAATGGCAGTGGCAGAAAACAAGGAAATGTGGTCTAATATCAAGATGATATGTCCTGGAAAGCTTGCAAACCTACATTTCTCCATCCACAAATTGTACTTACTTCAGTAAGGAGGAAATGTGTGAGGGAAGAAAAAAATCTACGAGTGTGTGTGCACATGCATGCATGTATGTGTGTGCATCGGTGTAAAATTGCATGCAAGACAAGCTTAGAAAACCCCCTGAATAAAATTTCAAAATAATTTTGTTTCAATATAGAAAGGCATACAGGAACTTCTTGCAACTTTCACTTAGACTTTCACCTCTCTAGACTGAATGGGAGATGAGCTTTGTGAGTGGATTCTCATGTAGGTAGCAGTAACACCAGTCAATTTACACACTGTGATTACAGATATGGGAACCACAAGTTTAAATTTATGCCTCTAACTCCTGAAGGAAGATGTCTGTTCTGCCTGTACTTTAGCATAAGGAGGAAGATGCCTATTAGTTGAGCTGAACCTTTCTTTCTTGAGCAAAAGGGGACAAAATCACAAATTCCTGCCTATGTCCTACTCCACTTTACTGCATATACACAGCACTCGTTATATATACACACTGCTGCATTATTGATCAAGACAAGGTATGTCTGTTTAACGCTGTAGCTAACAATTGGAAAGCTGTTGTCTTTGGTGATGTTGAATATGTGTCCTGGCACCTGAGGAGGGCAAGGAGATGTAGAACAAAGAACAAGAGTGATACTGCTAGAGAGTGTGGTTTTGGTTAGCAGTAAAGAAGGAATTGGTTCAGTGGTCACACAGAAAAATAGAAGGGAAAATAATTTTGACTGGAATAAAACATGGGTTGCCATTTGGGGGATATTTTGGAGTATTTTCACAGTATGCTTCACAGTATCTTTTTCTAAATTCACATCAGCAGAGATGCCTGTTGAGTTTTGTGGAGGCATGAAAGGGAGACAATAATAGAAAACACTTATTTCTAGCCATCTTTGATAGAAAAAAAAGGAAAAAGACAGATGACTAAAGGTAAATATAGAAGAGGGTGGAAGAATAAAAGAAACCATGTGCAGCAGGGAAGGGGACAGAATGGACTTCTGACAAGATCTGACCTATGCTTAAGCACTAGCTCAGAGTCATGCGGAAACTAGAGCAGGAGGCAGCATGAGGATGCATTATTGTTCTAGTCTGAACCTTGTTTACGACAATATATCTAAAATTCAGTGAATTTGTATTAGAGACCTTTACAAAGGTTGTGTGTTATATGCTTCCACCTAATGTGTGAGCTTTGAAGAGGTAATTAGAAATGGTTTCCCTGCCTCATAGAGCTCAGCTGTACATCATTCCCTGTGGACATGCAGCACAACTGTTTGCGTGGTCACCCTCAGAGCAAATGCACCTAAAGACAACCTGGGTAGAAAATCTTTCAGCCAGATCCACTCCTCCATCTTTCAGGGGCTGAGCTGGCTTGTGCCAGTTCAGTGCACTCATCATTGTACAAGTAGTGTCATGATTATACGCTGTGGTTATACACCACACACACAGCAAGGGAGGGAACCCTCGTGGTGAGGATGCATCTGCTGCTGGGGTGCTACACGTAGCACAAGTGGTGGGCAGACAGCTGGAGGTGGGATTGTCTCAAGATTGTCTTTTGTGCCAAGATTTTCCACGGGATATTTTAAAGAGCCCTGATATATAGTGTACAGTGTAAGGTGCAAGCAAAGAAATATTAAAAATTGTGAAAAATAGTAGACTGAGAAGTGGAGAAACACTAGCAAGGACTCATACGTGATTTTTCTAGTAACTCTTTTATTCTTTCAGATTTACTCTAAAAGTTGTGATTTTTCTCTCTGTACTGGAGATAGTTGCTTTGGTTTCATATTAGACGCGATATATTTTTCATCTCCAGATCAAGTAGAATACAATCCTTTTCCCTAGATCAAATGTGGTTTTCTCTTTGCTAGATGAATGGTTATTTTGGTTTCATTCAGCTAATGTTATATTTTCTTCATGGGGTTTTGTTCTCCCTTAAAATTTGGGGGACTGAGATTGGTTTGTTATTCACATATAATATAAACTGACAGGAGCCATAATACAGGAGTATGATTACAGAGAATAATTCATCATTTTTTTCTTCTAGGCAAACAGATGCATTTGGAAAGGATGTCTGTTTGCTAGCATAGCTGTCTTTGTTCAATCCATAGCAAGTCAGAACCTTTAAAGAGTTTTAGGATGTAAGGGGGTTCAGGCAGCTGATACGGTCATTTTCAGACTCCCTTTTCTTCCTGCTGAATATATTAAGAATAATACCTTGTTAGAGGGGAGAGCCACATGCTGAAATAGGCAAATATTAAAGGAATGAACAAAGGAAGGGGATGCTGGTTTTAAACCCTAGTGGTCTCCTTTCTTTTTCTCTCTGAAATCAAGGATAAAAATATCCATATTCTCTGAAGGGATTGGAGGCATCAAATATTTTATAAAGCATATTTAAAATTAGTCTAGGCAAAAAACCCCAAACCTACAAATGTAATCCAAGAACCAGAAAAAGAATTTTAACTTCTTGGACAGAAACCCAGCCAGATTCAGTGTGACTAAAACTAGATACTAAAGCATGTTAAATTATGATGGCCATTTTAGGGTCAGTAGGGGAAGAGAGAGATTTTTTAAATGACATCTAAATGCTTTTTTTTTTTGTCCTAAACAGGCATCTGAAAATAAATGGTTATACTCACATCTCTGTTTGAAATGATGAAATGCAAATGCTTTCTTCCCTGCAGGGACTTATGTGCTCAGGATCCTTCCACTCCTCTGCAGAACTCTTCCTACATTAGTAGAAAAATGGAGGGGTTAGGCACAGGAAAAACCCTTCCAGAGCTGAGAATTAACACTAAAGATGTGGACAGGCTGGAGAGGGTCCAGAGTAGGGCCACAAAGATGACCAAAGGACTCGGAGGTTCACCTTGTGAGGAAAAGCTGAGAGAACTGGGTTTGTTTAGCCAGGAGAAAAGAAGCTTTAGAGGAGACCTAATCACCATGTTCCAGTATTTAAAGGGTGACTACAAAGAAGATGGAGAGTCACATGAAAACAACAAGGGGTAGTAGGTAAAAGTTCCTCCTGGGAATAATCCGATTGGACACAAGAGCAAAATTTTTCACAATGAGAGCAATGAGCCATCAGAATAAACTCCCCAGGGAAGTGATGGTTTCCCCAACATTGGACACCTTTAAGATCCAGCTGGACAAGGTGCTAGGCTGTCTTGTCTAGACTGTGCTTTTGCCTAGAAAAGTTGGACCAGAGGATCCTTTAGGTCCCTTCCAACCTGGCATTCTACAGTTCTCTAATTCTGTGATTCTATAACTTCACGCTCAGAGCTGGGGGAGCACTGGAATGTGCTGGTTGTATGTGGTACAAGGGCATTGTCTACACAAATTAAGTATTGATTTTCCATATCAGTGGGAATCACAATCTAACCTGCAGCTTCTCTAGTGGCTTGAGAGTTTTTTTTGTCTACTCAGTGACCTCATGTCTTCATGGCTACCAAATAAAAACCAAAAAGTATCTGAACTTTTGCTTGTAAAAAACAGGGATGATGAGTTTTACATCTAGGCTCTGTAGATGCTCATTCCCTCATGAACTGCCATTTCAGAAGTTCATAGTTATTGCTGAAAAAGAAATTTGTGAAGCACTTTTTAAATATTCTTGTTGGTTATACACCACTTTTCTTCAGATAGTGTCTCCACATATCTCTCTTACCTAGGCCCAGACCTATGTGAGGCACTTGGGATTGTAGTATCCCTATGCATTTGGGTGGATTCTGACATAGGTTCTGTTTGGTTTTTCAGAAGGTACAGCAAACCAGAATATTCTTCTTTTTTTTTCCTCCTGTGTTTTTTTCCCTTCCAAAAAAATGTCCTGATGCCATGCCTCCTTTATAGCATTTGGGACTGGGGAAGAAGTTTCAGTCATTGAGTGTGTGCTCATCACCTTGTATTCTCCCTGCAAAGTGCTAAGAACTGTTGGAAATTTCTCCTCAGGGGAGAGAGGTGGGAGGGCAGGAACAGGAGGAAGATCAGTCTTCTCAGAAAGGGTCAAAGACACTCTGGTGCCAAATAGTCCTTACCGCTGTCATGGATTGCCTTCCTCTCAGCATGCAACACCCAGACCTGAACGGTGGCTCTTCCTAGTCTTCCTCTTTGGAGGACTTGCTTAGGAAAAAAGTATCCCTTAAGAAAATCAGTCTGAAGGGCACTGGGAAAGGAGAACTAGCTGATAGACCACTACAAAGAAACCCCCACTCATGATGTGAGATGGCAGTACAGGCTTCATATCAGGAAGGCCTGCGTGTCAGCTGTATTATGCTGCTTATCCCAGTCACTGGTGCTTGATCATATAATTACCTTCTACAGATACAAGAAGATAGAAAGAAAGCTGCATATTGTGAAGCCTCAGCTAGGGATAAGGATTAAGTGAAGGTTCAGTAAACTACTCAGCAGCAAATGCTATAGCACTTCTTTGGGAGCAAAATATGGGTGAAACAGGCAAGGGCTGGGCATGTTATGATTTCTGGCATTAGGTTAATTGCATTGCTGATACTCTGAAAACTGCTGACAGAGCAGGAGTGGCTTCTTGCTGGACTCTGCCCTTGTTGATGCCAGAGGGGAAAGTCTAGCTCCTAAAAGGCTTGCTGAGAGTAGGATATCACTGGCAAATTATCGCGAAGATATGCAGGCAAGACTTCTAAGTGTATATGAGGGGAGATTCTTCAGCAAATGAATGGTAGAGACAGTGTCAGGAGTTAAGTAGGATATTTAAGAGTGTGTGTGAAAGAGAAGGAAGAAAATCACTGCTATGCAGGAAAGTGTCCTCTAGATGCACATGCTCTACTGTACTGGGCTCAGCTGTAGCACCATGTTGTACTAGAATTATGGTGATTCCCATTTTGTCAGATTTACCCTTGCATGCAGTGTGGGATGTCTACCTACAGTGGCTGCCGAGCATAAGCCAAAGTGCCAAAGCTATGAATTCATAGGTGGAGCATTTCTAAAGCAGCTTATGAGAATGTGGTACCTTATTCCTTCATCACGGCAACTGTCGAAAGTCAGACATCAGGGATTTTCAGGCTAGGCAGGCCTCTACAGAGAAACACATGAGCTAGAAAATTTTTTTTACCCCATCTTGTCACTCACCCAGAGAATCAGAAGGCAGCTTTGCTTTCCCTGCTACTCAGCCACAGATTGGCATCATTTTATTTCAGATAACACAGCCTGACTTTGTTATCATGCCAAGTAAATGAAATATGAACACCTCTGGGCAGTGGAGTGAATAACAAAAGTTCTTAGTGTAGAAAGCATGATAATGAATAAATTATACAGTTATAGAAGTTGGGATTTGAGTTCTACCACTGTTTCCAGTAGTAGGATGACCCAGACCCCTCTGCAGCCAGTTTACAGATGTAATGAAACATCACTGCAAGAAGCTATGGTGGAAAATATTATTGCAGACAATCCATGTGCCAGGGCTGAAGAGCATCTATGAAGACCATGGGGAAAAGTGCATGCATGACTTGCAAATTTCAGATGGAGCAAGAAGTATCACTCAGTTCTTTGTGAACGTGTGCTAACTGCTCAGAGGGGCCAGTCCATGGGAGTCTGAACCACCCACACCAAGGCAAAGGGGGAAGCAAGCGACTGGGAAATTTGGAGGGATTGGAGTTTGGACCAAAACCAAGTGCCAAGCTGAACTTTGGACTGTGTGCGTTCCAACCTGGGTCTAAACTAAGCAGCTCAAGACCTTTTCAGGCAAAGAGATTTATTTTGGATCCCACATAAAATTGTGTTCACCCCATTGAGTGCCTAAGAATACAGATCTCCTTTAAAGTATGTTTTTATGGAGTTAGTTTTATGCGCTGATGTATATGAAAATTATGTTATAAAATACACATATAGAAATACCCCACAGAGCATTAAAGTTTTGTTCTAAAGGTACTTTAAAGATGTCAAGGATCAGATCTGACTCCAGCTTTGCTGAACAAAAAAGCGAAACCTGTTTACTGTCAAGAGAAAAGTGTTTTGGCAGAAGGGTCTTACAGAGGTCACCTGACACCAGTTATAAGTGGCAAGATAGCCCCATCAGTGAACATAGTATATCTTTCCTCTCTCTTTAAAATACAGAATTAATTACCTGCTTAAAACACACACACACACACAATAAAAGAATCTATTTGATCAGTCACAAGACAAAGTGATTCTTTTGCATTCTTTTTCATTTTAAAATCATGGTTTGAATTTAAAGCAAATTCCCATATTCTCCACTATCTGAAAGTAACTCTGAAGGGTAGGAATTAAGAAGACTGGTGCTATTTATCCAGCTAATTGTATACTAATTTGATAGAGTACAACAAGCTTACAGTTTTAGAAGGTAAGGAGAAAGTCTAGAAAAGGGTTGAGATCCACCCTGAAAAATGTCTTGCTGAAATACACAGGCAGGCCTTGGATAAATTGGATTTCTCTTTTTTTCTTTTTTTTTTGTTTGAATGCGTGAGGAAATTGAGTTATTGAAGCACTGTGGATACCATGACCTTTTGCATGTAAGCAATTGAACCTGAACAAGATCAAAACATTATTGTGTCCATATAGTAGGTGATGAATATCCTTTATTCAGCAGCTCTGAGTGCCATTTATAACAGTACAAAATGAGTCTAAAGTACTGCTGAGGTAGTGATCTGGGTATCTTTCACCACCTCAAAAGGAGTCTCTGTAGAAGATATAATAAGGCCTGGGCATATTAAGTAGCTTGTCACACAGCAGTCGCTACACTGGGAACAGAATTTGCAATGATGAAACACTGTGGTTTACCACTTAAAATGTTTTATTAACGTCTTCCCAAGTTGAGGAAGACGGGGAGATTAGAGAGGGAGAGGAATGGTTTCCAGGACAGGGGGCTGCATGCATGACAGCCTGTGGAGTCTGGTGAGGGATCTGCAGTGAATCTGGCTTTCTAGCTACACCAAGATGCAGAGGCAATAAAACTAGTTTTATTAATTTGGCAGGGGCCAGAAAGGTCATGGCAGGCTCCAATCTTCACAAGATCTCTGTAGGAATTTGAGACAGTTCAGATGCCAGGACCTTGCTAAGTCCCCACATAAAGGATCCCATTAACTCAGAAAGCTGAATCCTACTGCCCAAATTTTGATTAATTTTAGGGTTTAATCTGCTTTTATTGTTTACAATCTTCCTCTTGAAAACCATTGCCCATATATACTTGTTGAAAGAGAGCATTTATTTGATTGTAATGATTTTCCTCTCCAACAACCATTTATTGACTTACCTTGAATTACAGAATTAGAAAACAGCTGACTGTGAGGCTATGAAAGTAAATACTGCATTGCACAATGAAGTGAAAAGTAACTGGAATAAAAAAATCCAGCCTGAGCATTTGCTGAATGGTACTTGGGAACGAGAATTTGTATCTGTACAGTTCAGCTGGTGTTTGACATGTCATGTGGAAGGTCAGCATGCACTTTCAGTTGATGTACAGGTGCCACATTTTCCTTTTCTTGACCTTTGCTGGGTTTCAAATCTGGTTTAATCCCTCCCTCGAGGGAGCAGCGTAGCAGCAATAATCACTTAATTTATGCCCACCCACAAGTGACCACAGGGGAAGTACACAAGGAAAACGTTCTATTGCTTTCACTGGGGAATAGGAGGAGAGATTATGTTAGACAAGAAAAGAGAGGGAGAGAATGACAGAAAAACATGCATATGTTTTTCCACGTTGGGATTGGTGTTTCCTCCAGGCAATTATTACCATAGCTAAGGGTATTGGGTATGTGTGGCTGAGGGGGGAAAACAGAGACTTTGCAAACTGCACTGGAGAGAAGAAAAAAAGTTTGTCTCATATTTCTGGAGACTGGTATTTGCCCTTTGAAATGCATCTTGCAGTGTACACCAACTGCAGGCAGAAACAACATTTCACCTAAAGAGACTATTGTAGCAAAAGTCAGAACGCCAAACTTCTGGCAATTCCTTTGCTCCAGCATGCTCCAACCCACAAAGCTGCCAAAGAATATCTAAAAAGGTATTTTTTCATCTGGAACCATTGTTAGAATGAAATCTTTCAGGTAGCTCTAAAAGTGAAGATGTTGTTTACAAGTATACTGCATTGCTCATCTAATGGATTGCTATGTAAGTGGAAAAATATTCTAAAACACTGGTCATTTTCTACTTTACAGACAAAGTGCATTAGGCATTACTCACTGTACTTCCCAACTGCTAGTTTCTTTTCCTTTTTTTGTTTTTCTTTTTCTTAATAATAGCTGCTTTTAAAAAGCTATTTGTAGATTTATTTTTTTTTCTGTTAGAGTCTTGCTCTGGCCAATTTGGAAAGCAAGTGCAACCTAAAAAGCAATAATTTGCAGTGTCACTGGGACATTCAGAGAATTTAAAAATATGACTTTAGTGGAAGTTATTACAGTAAAAAAAAAAAAAAACCACCAAAACATTAAAGAAAAGAGCCCCTTACCTTTTAAAGTTTCAAAACAAATGTGTCCTTGACAAATGCGTGGAGGGTAGCTACAAAAGAAAAGGTTTCCTTAGATAGGAAGAACTAAGCTGCTAAAAACAAGAGTTGCAGACACTACACTGCAGGCTCTTGCAACAGAAAAGGGGGAATGGTGTTTAGGATCAGCTGCTTCCATTGGCAAGTTGTCCTAGAGGTCCCACATGGAGTTAGGACCTTCAAAGAAGTGGAAAGGCACCTAGGAAGATGTATTAACCCAATATCCACGTCTGGGGCAAAAGCCTTATCAGTGCTCCTTGCCGGAGCAGTCTTTCTGAGCTGCACTGGTGGGAAATGGGGTTTCCAGGGCCAGAGGGGCACTGTAAGTTTTCATGTATGAATATGGGGTTTTGTGAAGATATGCCTTGCCCACAGATAATTTCCCAAGCAAAGATAATATTTAGAAGTGTCTGTTTCATGCAATGTCATGTTGAGTGATCACCCCATAGGTGGTGGTAATGGGGGCACATGGGATGAGGAGGAGCAAATAAAGAAAGAAGGACAAACAGTGTCCTGCTCCCCTTTCTTGGAAGAAAGCTGGACAGGGATGTTGTGGGTAATCCTCTTTCATGAGGTCAGGAGCAGGACTGTCCTCCACACCTTTTTTACCAGGCAAATTAGCGTTATTATTTTTCTCCGCCTCCAAATATTTTATTTTGAGACTTTCCAGGGAGCAACTGAAAGTCAGAGATCACAAGAAGGCTATCAGAGATTTCTCAGTCCAGACCCTTTGCTTCCCTTCTCTCAAGCGTTGCCTATTCCTGCTTTATTTTAGAATAAGGTTCACAGAGTTGGCTCAAGACAGCAAACAGCCAGCAGAGCACAGCATGAAAACTATCCCAAAGGGCCTCCAAGGGCCAACTCTGCATCCAGGAAAGTGCCAAAAACCTTGGAACAATGGCCACGAGCAGCTGCAGTGGATTTCTGCCACCTCAACGTTTCTCTGTAGATGAAGAGAAGCTGAAAAAGGAGTAACTATTACTGTGACCTTGCTTATGGCTCAAATGTCATGGAATCCTAATTTTTCTTTAAAAGGGGCCAATTTCACTGAGATTTTAATTGGAAAGGACTGTGATGCAACAGAGCAGAAATTAACCCACAAAATGCATAATTCATCTCATTTACAAAGGTTTTTATTGCTGGTCCCTTAGGCCCAAAGCACATCCCGGTCAGTGTTCGGGATAAGAAATACCTGATTTATCTTGTCTCTCATCAAAGTAGACTAGCACAGCCAGTACTTAGAAGGTTACCATTCCCTAGAAAACTCCATGTGTGGTCCCTGTTTATGATCAGCAAAAAATCTAAATATTTTTCAGGCAAACTACCTAAGGTTATCTAGTCCCAGGCTAATACCCCCATATATTCTTAAGGTAGAACTCCCCCTCATTATGATGGAATTAGAAAAAACTGTATAGAAATACACACAATTGCCCATCCATAGATGCCCCATATCACTTAAGAGAGAATTATCTATTACTCCCAGAGTGAAGTAGCAGCTTCATTTTCCCTCTAGAGCTCTGTTATGCAAGTTCTTTCTCTGAGAGTGTCTTGCCAAGAGTATCTTTCCAAGGCTGCCACGTTTTTCTGTGGACCTGTTATCAGCATGAGAAGGTATGGTGCTGTGCAGCAGAGAGTTTTTCTTTGCCTCTGCCTTGCTGTTATGTGAGCAAAACAGGCTCGTCTGGGGGGCAAGTGAACTGGGAGCTCCCTCCTCTTCAGTTCTCAGCATGTTCATCTAATCATCCTTGTTTTCTTTCAGTTCTTTAAAATCATATTTATAAAGTGGCTTTATTTAAGTCTGATGCTGCACCCACCCTGCTCAACTCTTTTCTTGATCCGGAGTTGCTGTTAATCTCATCCTTAGCATGGAGATTGAGATGCGGGGGCAGGCTGTCCCTGCTCCTGTAGTGCCACAACCTTTTCTGCTATGTCCTTAGTGTCTCATGTAGTCTGTCTGTGTCTGATATCCACCTATGAAATGGCAGTAAAAAGCCTTGTCTCACAGGTAGGATAAACTGCCCTGTACATTTAGGGCCACGAGGTCATGAACTGAGCTTGTAACAGTCCAGCTGTACCAGCAAAGTAGCTGAAACACCCAATTTGCAGAACATGAAGGGCAGCAGAGTGAATGAAAAGTGCTTGGCTCCTGGCATTCACTACAGAGGCTTCTCCTGATGTCCAGATGGCCTTAATGGTGGGAGGGAAATCCTCCCAGGAGAATTTTGGGTAGCAGAAACATGTGACACATCAGCATTGTAGGGCATGGGTGGACTACCTCAGGCACAACCTCTCTACCCATTTCAGCAGCATCTCTGCTACTGTGTGAGGCTGGAGTCCACAAGCATGGAGAGCACATCCGGGCTTTTTAAAGATTTGATTCTTTGTACTAGTCTGCAGCCTGATCTTATTTACCAAGCTTTAGTTTGAAATATAGTCAAACTGCTGAAGCTCAAAAAAGGAGTAAAACTGGAAAAGAAGTCAAATCTCTAATTAGTAGTCCAGCAGCCTACAGCAAATTAATAACCTGACCATGCGCCTTCCTATTCCATCCACCTCTCTAGCTGCAGAGCTCTTGCACGCAGTCAGCCCACTCTAAGTCATCCCATAATTGTTCTTGCCCCGAATTCACTCTCTCGCAGTTTCTTCCCAGCTCTTCCTTCATTCGTCTGTGTTGACCAATCAATTAGGTGTTCAGTGAAGGTACTCACCAGTCCTTTGACTTCATGCTCTTAACACAGTGCTCCTGCTTCAAAAAAATTGCTAACCAGCCCAAGCTGATATTTAAGACAGCCAGTAAACTTGTCCTCACTAGTGACTGATGAGGGGTGTTTCTGCACACACTAATGAATGTGTATATTGAGATAGATGCATTTTATTACACCAGGCTTTACACCACTTCCTCTGCAATGAATTTTATAGATGCAGTAAGATTTTTACAGCATCTGAAAAGACTCAGGTACTGAAAGGTAGATTTATACACTCTCTAGTTTTACAAATATGGTGTGCAATCAGTGGTCAGTGGAGTTCTAAATGACCTCCCTAAGATCTTTGCCCTTTTAACTGCAAAAGAAATTTAAGAATTTAAAATGGGAACATTTAGGTATTCTATAGTCATTCCTATAAATTTTACTTCAGGTCCTCCTTCAAAAGAGGTTTGTGGATATAATCAAAATCTGTAGTTTTAATTAATTTCATATTCATTGTGTTATGTGATGTTACTTTTATAGTGATCACAGATGGTTGACTATTAACTTAAATTACTAGTATAAGTTCAACTTTGAAGTTATTCCTAGCTTTCTTTTGTCAGTCTCTAAGTAATGAAAATTTCTGGAGCCTGACTTATTTGGCATCTAGAAAAAACAGACTCTCAGATGGATTGCCACTTATCTATGGCCACTTAAATTACAGGGAAATATAATTAATGACCATCTTTAATGACTTTTGAACTAGCAGAGCGATGAAAATTTAGCTTTTATGGAATCAAACTGGCCAAATTCTGATCTATATTTCTGTACCTGGGAGATTAAGTATATGGGAGGTAAATTTCTGAAACTGATAACAAAATTTTGTCCAAGACCTGAGCAATCATTGGCTTATCCAGTAGAAACGTAGCAGGCTATTGATATTTGACTGTCTGATTTACCTTTTGTGCTGGTATAGTGGTTTACCTTTAATGGATTAATTTCTGATTTGTATTGCTGTAACTAGGAGGAAGATCTGTTTTCAAGGAGAAAGGGAAGTTTATTACGACAAATAATGAGGGAGGCTTTCAAAATTCTTTAAGCAATTAATTAACCTATAACTTCAAAACATAGATGTTCCCCACATTGTTTTCTAGGACTTCTTCCAGCATTATTTTAAAGGTCTCAAACAGAGAGCCTTCTCCTGTTCCTATGAGCAAGTGTTGTACCATCGTAAAGATGACATTGTCTGCAAGATGCCCCAGCTACTTCCTTTAAAATGTTCCTTCTCCCAGTCTCATTATGTTTGGATTCCCCAAGGAAAAGAGGTGATTCCCCAGTTGTTGTGCACAGCTCGAAGGAGGGAAGTGTTGGGTGAGGGCTGTCCTGAGTGTCACAGCCCCAGGCTACCTGGCTGCAGCAGTGTGTCACCCTGCCACACAGAAGGTTCTCCAGATGACCCTGCTGCCCCTGGGTGGGAAAACAGATTTTGGAAGCCCTAACCAGAATGCCTAAGTGACTTGAAAAGACAAGTCAAACCCATTGAAGTTCAGAAGGAAAAAGAATCCACTGCTAAAACTCTGGAAAGAAAACTTGGGCATGGGCTGGTCATGCACAGAGAAGCCACATGGCAAGTTTTTGCCTGGCATGAGGCAGAACTGAGTACCCCAGGACCCAGGAGCAGGCATGGTGAACTGTTGCACAGATACAAGGTGTTCCCTGTCCTCTGATTGGTACCTCCTTTTGTATCTGAGAGGAAGCATCTCCCACTGGGTTTCTATATGCAACTTAGCCTTTACTTTGGGAAAGAAATGTAACTGTTGCATGTACATCCATGAAAGTTTTCTGCCTCCAGCACATGTGACACTGACAGCATCAGTAGTTCTACTAATGTTTTGCCAGAAGGCTAGATATAATGTATGCTTCAAGTCCAACATGTCTTACACAGTAGCATTAAAAGTCTACCTTTCATCTGCCTATTGCTATTCTATCAGATTAGTAATGGCAAACCCTCACTTGCTGTTTGAGTTAAGAGTCTCTGAGGCATCCACTTGTCTGTGTCACCACCCTTTGTGAGGAGTCTTTCTCTTCATTAATTATTGCTCTTGGATCTCCCCGAGTAGCTGAGTCTAGGGAAAGAAGAAGAAGACCTCTTGCAAGAGTTACCCACAGTTTTTATTCATGTGCCATTAAGAGACATGTCCACCCTGTTGAGATTTAAAGGATGTAGCTATTCTTTCCATAGACCTTCATACCAAGACAGAGCACTTCAAACAATGCAAAAGTCTTTAGTCATGTTCAGTCTAGTTCTGCAAACATAAGCAGGATAAAAGATCCTCAACTGAAATTATCCAAGAGCTTCAGACAGTCCAGACACTTCTTCCACACAGATGTGCTTTTCATCCCACTTATGAAAACTCTCCTTCATCAGGGCTTAAATTCTGGCACTGTAGGAGCCAGTTAAGCACTTTGTTGCTGAATTCAGCAGGAGCCAGGTCTCTGCCCAGATGTTCCTCCTTTGCTTTAACATCTTTCTGCACTCCTGGGCTCCTAGTGCCACTTTGTTGCATTTCCTTTTGCACTCTTCATTCCTTTTCTTCTCCCCGATTGACAAACAACTATTTCTGGCAAGCAGCGGAAGTGGCAGAGGCTGCTTACGGGTATTCTTGCCAGATGATGGTGCCATACAAATGGGTCAGTGCCGTGACAAGCACAATCATTCCGGGGGATACTGTGCCCTCATTCATGACAACAATCGAGCTCTCAAAATCCCTCACATAAAATAGCTGGCAAGAGCATCTTGTTATCTCTCTTTTTTGACTGCATTTAGCTGGTACAGCCTACTCTGCCTCATGCATGCTGTGCATTGGATACAGCTAGGTGAAGATTTCAATTTAGTTTTTCAATTGCTTTTTCTGCTGGGTGTGATCTAATTGCTGTCAGGATGCTTAGCTGGCACTTCAAGTGGTAATGGGAAGACCTAGGAAATACTTTTGAGCTTTAAAATCTCCTTAGGACAGCTTCTTCCCCTTTCAGAAAATTTGCTAAGCTTCTAAAAGTTGTAAAAATAATTGGTCAGTGTGGAAGAGAACTTAGACTGTACTACTAATGTGCTAAAATTCAATCACTGCGCACACCATGGCATCACTTCAACAGATACAGCTTAGCAAGCATTAGATTTACAGCCCTTTTTTTTCCAGCTCGTTCTGCAGAGATAAATTCTTCAGCATTTCGCAGGACTTTCCTGGCTTATTCTCAGACAGACAGATCTCCTATGTCTCCCTTGCCAATCCTAATAACTTTCCACATATAGTTTCATTCTCTGGATGTCTTTACCTCCTTTGGTGTTTGGATCTTAGCCTTCATTTTCCTTGAAATTTTGGCAATTTGCAGGGAATTGTCCTGAAAATTAATAGGTGGACAAATAGTTAATTCAAGGCCAAGCATTGCACATGTGGGAGTATTGCTTTGAGAATGGACAACTCCTGATGAACACCTTGGGACAATAGGGCTGGCTGTAACTTAGCATGTTTGAATCTTTGGTGTCTCCAAACTGGTCAGCCAAACACCTTGTCTGCTGGCTCTCCTTCAGTTTGTTCCTTGTTTTGGCATTATATTATAGGGCAAATTCCAGACTGGGCAGAACTTAGATTATTGTTATCATTCCCAGTTTCTCTTTTCTGGGTGGGTATGGCAAGTTGATAATTTAATGTGGTACAAAGAGCAATTAATGGAGATATTGTGAACTCCTAGTTGGACTACTTAAGTGTTTCCCTGGGACCAGCTATAACTGTTTCAGGTAATTGGAGTGTGTAATGGGTGTAATTAAACACACAGCTCCTAGCAGCTAATTCCTATACCTGGCAGGTCTTTGAACTATGCCAATTTAGGAGGCATAATATGTGCTGTACCTCTGGCAAGACTTAGCAATAAATCTCCAAGGAAACCTCTTGGACACATAGAGTGTAAAAATCTCAGTCTGGTCATGGGCTATTGACACACTCAAAGGTACGATACCAATGTGATGACCTTGAGTTGAGACCCAATATGATGAATTCAGAAAAGTGAAATTTAAAAAGGAGATAGCAATCTCCAATATGTAAGCATGGACGGATGCCTTAAAGAGTGATTAATGTGGCATCCCATTAGCTTTAAGTACTACAGAACATCTGGCATATTTCCCCCTTGACTACAAATTTCTGAACACTGGTGTTATGTCATCTCACAGTACTCATTTTCTCCCCATCTCTATAATTCATCTCAGCAATTGTTGTTCATATGAAAGTAATTATATAAATTCACTTGATTAAATTAGCTCTCATCTAGTACAGTTTTAGGTTTTTTAAATATGGGCATTTCCCTTCCAAAAATAACTCAGAGGAACTGATGCACATATTGTGCCATATGACAGAGATTAGAGTCCCTCAGCACTTCTAAGCCATTACATTTCAGCACATCTAGGGCCCAAATGATGTACCTGGGGTCGATCCAGTGGCGTCCTGTCACAGAGGTACGTGGGCAAAATGTTGTTCATGGAAGCAGCCAACTTACTGGAAATTTAATGAAATTCTGTAAGCTGGCATTACTTGTTCAAGTTTTGCTGATTTGCAAACCTTGGAGGCTTCATCTTCTCAAAAGTCAGTCAGAGAGCGATAAAGACCAGACTGCACGGCACAGTGACCTTGGGCTCTCTCTTCTGTTACCGTGTCTTGGGTGCTTTAACACTGAGCAGATTGGGTCCAAGTGTAAGAGGATAAAGTCGGAGTGATTAGGGATTTGTCCCATGACTTCAGCACTGTTGGATCCTCTTGAATGCCTTAAAAGCTCTCATGAATTATGGACATAACTGTGCATGCCAACACACACTTTTGAAACGTTCATTTTTTGATATCTCGCAGTTGATTAAAAAAACCCAAAATAACCCACCACCTCAAGGAAGCAATATGTGTAGCAATATGAATTACACTCTTTATAACTTTCCCTGGCTCATGCCTTGTGGGTGTGGTGCAGAACTGTACCTGGTGGCAGTCACAGCGGGGCAAAGGGTGGCTCCCAATGCTCTCAGGCCTTTTCTGACCATGCTCAGCACCCAGCCCTCAGTGTTGCTCTAGAGCCATTCACTTTGCAGCATTACAGAATGAACTTTTTGAAAACACCCACCACTTGGAGCATGTCCCTCTTTCTCCCCCTATCTCTATTTTGAAGAGCAAAAAAAAAAGGAAACACCTTCTGTACAGGGCTGATCACATACCACTCCTATCCACCCACTCTCCTGTCTTCAGCATCAGTGGTTTTGCTGTGGCAGGCTGACCTGAATTCACTTGGGTGCTAGACAAATCTCAGCGTGCAAGTGTCGCCTGAGGGAATATGAGGTGGGAGGAGGAGCAGAGAGGAACACACCAAACTCAGGATATGTTACCATCAGTCCCTCATTGCAGCACCCACTAAAGCAGGAGTGACAGAAGGCAGGAGCACGATGAAAGAGAGAGGGGCTCCTTGCCTCCACATACACTTAAAGTAATTTGCGCTTTGTTGTATTCACAGTGTGGCAATGGTCATGCTATTTCACTAACCAGGAAACAGTCCCACTCTGTGTATTTTGAAGGGGATTTTTTGTTTCTTTGAGTGCTACCATCTGTCTTTGACCATCTCATCCCAAGTGTACTTCTAAAGAGGAGCTGCTCCTGGAATGTGTGAGTTGCAGGTTGTTCCTTTCCACAGGCATATGCCATGATTTCCCATTGAAAGAAAAACTGCTTCACCTTCCTCAAGGAGACCAGGAAAAACTACTCCACAGAGGAGCTCTCTGTCCCACTGAGCTACTTTCTTGCTTTGGCAATGTGGTTCAACAAGGAAGGGTGGGGAATATATCACAGATAAACATAGACCATCTGAGGCATCCCTTTCTTGGTCTTGCTCTACATCTCAGTTTCTCATCTGAAAAGCAGGGGGAATGGTAATGCATCATCTCATATCTGGTAAGAGTGTGTGCATTTCCACTCTGTCTTGTGCTCTGGGCAGCAGTTAAGTATATATATTATTGTGCACCCAGGCAGACCAGTTTCTTACTTTTCTTTTTTCCCCACAGCTGGAGTCAATGAAAATATTGTTATTAGTGTTATCTGTGTATCACACGCCTTTAAATAACAGATGGAACCTTTGGTATGCCTCAAGTTCAAATAGGCCCTATAAAAATGCTCCTTTCCACAGAACAGATTCTTAGCTCCAGAGGAGAAAGGGTCCTCCTTGTCTTTAGAGGAGTTTTCATATACCCTAGGTCATTTTTTACAAATCTAGATCTATTATCAATAGTGTGATTAAGCCCTGTTAGGTGAAATAAAGTTTGAGATAAAATTTGTGATAAAGTTTGAGATTAATTACATGTTTGAAATTCTCAATTAACTTTTTGATCCCTAGGTCATCCACAACAGGTCACTGACATCCAGCCAAAATACAGTGCAGCATCCAGAAAAGTCACAAGAAATCCTACTAATAGGATATACGATTAATAGTAGGGAGAGAACACTGTAAGAGGTTTGGATGTGTATAAGCATGCACAGGGCTGGCTGCTTATCTGAAATGTATCCAAATGACTCTGTCTAAAAACCATGTAAGAATGAGTTCTGTAATGTGACTTGTCCTAGCTTTTTGTTTTACTTGATAAAAAAGGGAAAAATGTGAAATGCTTCCATATTGAGGAAAGGCTCAATCCAGAGATTCTTCTTTAGAAGAGACAAGCTGCTAACAAAGCTGGTTAAAGGCATGGATTTTCACTTATTCAGCACCGTGTTAACTGCACACAAACCCCTTCTATAAAGATACATTTTCAAGGCTGAAAATTCATGCTTTTGTATTAGAAAATTCTCAGATTAAAATCATCCACACACCTTCAGTTCATCCCATACAGCCTGTGCCGTGCTCACCCTGCCTCAGCCCCTGGATGCAATGGACGGTATTCTCTTAGGGAGAAGCTGTGTAACACATTCCTGCCTCCGTGTTGGTCATGTGCAGTCCCACACCTTATTTACCACCCACCACTGCAGGAAGAATCACTTATATTTTCATGAGCCTTCCTGAGAAATTTACAGTCGGCAGTGAGTTGCTTCACAGGTGTTTAGAAATAACCTCTCACAATAACTCTTATAAATGAGAAGCAATTCAGCACCTTTGAATATGAGGCAAAAAGAAATGGAAGTGAAAGCAAGTTTCCCATGTACTACAGTTGCAGTTCTGCCAGTCAGACTGAAGGGTTTTTAGGCAGAAATCAGAAAATGGTAAGTAAACAATCCCTAACCCTGTCAGACAGGGGGTTTGGGGTCATGAAGGAGGGTGTCTACTCCATTTTTCTCTCTGAAAAATGCAGCTTTGAAACAACAATGTGTTTTGCATAGTGTTTGCTGTGCCATTGCTTTTGAATGTGTAAATCACTTTGTTGTTATTTTTATTATATTAAAAGTCTCTTTTTTCTTTCGAGCTGAAATCTTGCTTTTAAATTATTTTTTAAAAAATCAAGCAAAAGTTAAACCTAAACAAAAGAGAAATTTTTTAGTCACTATGCCAGTCGACAATCGTGTGCGAGAAGTCTGGTTGAAGGGACTTAGCATTGCACCAAAGTCCCAGACTTGCGGGAAGCTGAAATTTCTCCACAGCAGTCCTCAACTACACTCAGCTTGTATTTTTCAGTTTCCTGCAGTTCCCTGTCTCACTGGCAACAGTTTTTCCAGTTTTCTCAGCCAATGAGAACATTCAGCCAGGGTAACAAGCATGCTGCTGGCTCACCCAGGACCCTTCCCATTCAAATCAGGGTGGATGAATCCCCTTGAAAGTCGCTGCAGTCTCCTTGCTGCCCCTCACAATAGTCTTTGGTCCCTTGAAAACCAAAGCAGATGGGTAGTAGGGACAGGTACAGAGCAGCATCTCATCAAGATCCTGCATTGGGTCATGGCTGAGGCAAATCTTGGATGCACAACCATATCCCCTCATGCAGGTGACCATCTGCTGCCCCTAATTTATGCCCTTGACATGTTATGTGGACTCAGTGCAGGTATGAGGAGGGGGTGTCTCTTCCCCACTCCTCTGCCGATGTGCTGATTATGGCATTTCCCTAGGCAGAGATTCTGCTTGCATAAAACTGGGGATTTTAACTTTGACATCCATTCAGGGAAGTTGGGCAAAGCTTTGTTACTCCCTACAGCAGAGTACATGTTTGTTTGCAAGACTGACTCAGTACCAGTATTCCACACAGTAAATGATGAGACTAGGAAATAAATATTGGAGAGAAAGGGAAAGTTGCCAGGATGAGGCATTTCCTTGAGATGTTGAAGGCTGAATTTACACATTTCAGAGTGTTTCTGTTCCTTTGTTCACAGACAAGAAAAATTCCAGGAGAACAGTTGCTCTTCCTTTGGCAAATCCTTCTCCTCTCCAGACCCTCTTTCCCAGGTCCCTCTGCAGAGGCCTCATCCATGTTAAAATAAGTGAAGTATGTTGGCATTTACTGCAGGAGGTTAATATTTGGAAACAAAGCGAGGCAGACTTTGTTCCCAGGAATCAGTGCTGTTGGCAGCATGCATGCTCATTCACGGCAGCTGCAAAACAAACCCTGTTCCTGGTAGCTGTTGTTACTACAAGAATGTAAAAGCTGTTCATCCACCACAGACAGGAACTGGTATTTGTGCTTAAAATCAACATGAACTCACCGCGGCAGCATTAGCAACACTGCCTGCACAGGCTATTCCTGAATATAGTTAGTCTTTTTCAGGATGAGCTCCGATTCATTACATGAACATAAAACCCCATGACTAATAAAACAAATCAACCCAAAACATCATCCTTTTACTTGAAAGGTGTTATACCCTCACAGAGAGTTTTCTAAGTCGGGAAGCTCTGTAGTGCTGCGAAGGTGTGAAGAATTCCAGCTGCTCACTGAGCTGTGTTGCAGTGTAACAACGAGGAAAACATGGCACATCCAGCCCTGGTGTCACTCTGTGGTCTGATTGGCAACACTCCTGGGATGAACTTGCCCTGCTGAATTTAAACAGACTCCTGATTGTGAGTGACAATAGTAATGGATGCAGAGGTATCCCCAGACTGAGCACATTGCTATCCTGGAAACCATCATATCACAACACAATGTTGTCATGTGCAACTGCCAAGTACTGCACCTTAAAGAGGAGAATAACATATATAAAGTGCGCTTGTTTCCCTGTGCAAGGTACTGAATATTGCCTTTCCTTGATGTACATAGACAGGATGTAATGCATGGCAAGAGAGCTTGGTGTTATGCAAGATGATTACACTTTGGAAGTGCTGTAACTATGTTTTCTCTTTCTTGTATCATTTTGCATCAGGTCATTTCACTGCCAGCAGTGGAACAGATCTGCAAGCTGAGCAGGCAGGGGAAGCAGGAAAGTGAAGACACATAAATAATGCTGGTAATGCCCCCATTAATGCCTGTCACTGCCAGCCTCCAGCTCAGTGCAATTATCAAACATCTGATGGGAAGAGCGATAGCCTGGTGCCATGCAGTACGCAGCTTTGGAAAAGCAGTGAGGCAAACCCAGTACATCTGAAGGGAATTAATGGCAAATTGACAGCAGCCAGGCAATATTGAATCAGCAGCCAGAGCAGCTGTTGCAGATGTTCTCCTGTTCTGTCATCCTGCCAAAGCCAAGCAGAGGCTTCCAATACATCCTGCACATGCAGAAAAACTGATCACTTTGCCTTGAGTGTCTTATTTTTGGTGGGCTCTTTGGCTTGAGCCATTGCCTTGGGTTTTTTTTGAAGCTTGTGTGATTAAGCTGGTAGTTGGCTTTAATAACAGCCTTCCCCGTTATTATCCCCTCTTTTCTCACCTCATTTCAGGGCACAGTAAAAACTATACATTATCTTTTGCCACAAAAGAGTTTAATTTTAAGCCCTTCCCCGCTGTTTCATGCCTGTAAAACAATGCTGAAACAGGAAGGGTAGCAAGGCTTAGCTGAGCCATGCCACAGCTTTCTGCCCCTCACTCCCTGGCAAGAGACTTCTTGAGGGAAGACAGAAGTGTCTAATCCTAGCAGCAGAGCTATACCAACAATTCTCTGGAAAAAAATGGAGAAAAATTAGTTAAGAGCAGATTAAAAAGTTTAATGGGTTACAAAGAGGCAATGTTTCATCAGGAGAGAAGAGGGGTAGCTCCAGCCATCCACCCACAGGTTCCTTTATGCTTTCTCTATCCAGTGAATTGGGTGAATGTGCAGAAATCACTTTCATGAGGTCTCTTTACTGATCCAAGAAGAAATGCCTTCCTCACCACTTTCTTTTGAAAGAGCAGGACTAGTGCTTTTCTCTCACGTTTATGCTGTGTAAATCCAAAATTACTACACAGAAGGTAACCAAGTTCTATGGATAAAGGGAAACAGGCTAAAGTAGCTCAACACTGAGGATCACATAATCCTGGAAACTGATTCAGGAGCAAGCCTGACTACAGAAATCCAATTGCTAAAATGCAATGGATGTGGTGATGTGCAACAGATATGAAAATGTCAGTGACTTAACGTACAATAGCCATTTTGCTACCTGAACACAGATTTTTGCATCCTACTGAAACTTCAGCTGACATATAAGAGACTTTATGACAGGTCTTAGGGGAAATTTTGTAGAGAGTTGAAAGTGGATTTTAGTTCTCTGTAAAGCAGTACCCTGATTGTGGAAGTTAGTCTAATCATCCAGGGTTCCATGTTTTTATGCAGCAACATAATGTCACACTATATCTCTCGGAAGGTTAATAACACAAAAACTTTTCCATTACATTTGTGACTATAGTTTGCATTATGATGTTCCTAGAGAGCCAAAGGCAGGGTCAGGGTCCCGCTGTCAGGAAATATGGAAATATGTAGTAAATTACCATCCTTGCTCTCAGAACTTTTATATCCAAAATGATAATATATTTTCAATTCATATTTCATGAGAGTGCATTGATATAATACTTTTCATCTCAAAGACTCTGTAATCACATCTCATTGCATGGTGTGGTCACAGAGTAGGGTGCAGGGTAGAAGAGTTCAAGTGCTAAATATTCACTATGCAATTCAACAGTAAAGAAGCTTTAGCTCAAGACAGATGAATAAAGGTTTTACTTAAAGGGCAAGTGCTAAGGGAGGATGAGGGTTCATACAATGCAAACAAGAGCAGAGTGTTTAATGCCTGGCTTGAAAGATTCATGGGTAATAAACTACACAGTTCCTGGCTTCATCCTACAAACATGAAAATTATCCTAATTGGGTATGAACATTAGCTGCTGCAGTCATGCATCCACTTGGCCAGCACAGCCAAGGAATATCCCATTCATCCATTTTTCCCTGTCTCTGTCCATCTATATCACTTCCCTGTTAGCACTGCTAAAGTTAAACAACTTTCAGCATTACCAGTTCAAATCCCTTTTCAGTGGTTTACATAACCATGCTTGCAAAAATTGGCTTAAAATGCTTTGTAAGTTGAACGTTTCAAGGTCTACCATGTAGGTCTCTGGTAGTGTTTGTGTTACAGCAAAGCGCTTCTCCTTGCAATAGAAGCTGTCGGGGTTTTGTTGTTCTTATTCCCTGTGTCTTGAAAATTGGGATGAAAAAGCCCCAAACAAACCTTGTAGGTACCACACACCAATTGGTATGAAAAAGCAGCACTGACACCTATGGCATCATTTTCTCAGTTGAGATGAAAGCAAGGTCACTGAGCTGAAGTGCATTTCAATGAATGCAACTGAGTAGATTGTTATGTTAGTCCACTCAAAGACTAACAAAATTTTGTTAGTCCTATGTTGCCCATGGAATCTGCAGTGTTGCTTGCAATGATCTTCAGCAGAAGATGCAGTTTGGGTTTCATGTTCTGTTTCTCACAGTGCAGAGCAGGAAAAAAAACAAGGATTCAGTATTTCTTTGAAAAATTTCTGGATGACAAATAGGTAGAGTTTTTGTGAGCTGCTGAGAGACATTCTACTTCACACATGAAATGCATGATGCTTATGAGAAATGTAAAGATACATGGCAAAGTGCATTAAGATTTCCACAGCACTGCTCACTACTCCCTTCTGCCTCCAGTCCATCTTGTTTACTGATTACAGCATTTGCTCTAGAAGATTTGTTGACAATGTTAATCTCATCCAGACATATATAAAATGATTATAAAAGGTCCATGAATTTGCAAGGACATGTGTTATGAGCAGCATCACTGACCTGACATCTACTATGTGCACGTATGGATTAAATGTCGATTAATTTCTATAGAGTCAGAAGAGGAAAGTGAGGATGGTTTAAAAGCAATGCCTCCCTTCTCCTCTCCCTGCCTCCCTATGCAAGTGTGTACACTGGGTGCCTCTGAGCTTCCCTTATACAATCAGAAAATTTTATCTCAACACAAGAACTCTGTGGGTATGGGCACATAGAATCATGGAGTTATGTAGCTCGGGAAAAACCTCTAAAATTATCGAGTCCAACCATTAACCAGCACTGCCAAGTCCAACACTAAACCATGCCCCTAAGTGCCATATTACATTCCAGGCCAGCATATGACCTTGAGCATGAAGCCTACATGTCATGGTCAGAAAACCTCCCTGTTTTGTTGACTCACAGACCTTGAATGGAAATAAAGAGTCTGAATTACAATAGTTGTACAGCCTATGAGGAGGAGTGCGTTCTCACATAGCCATAGCACCTCACTCTGTGATCATTTGTCTTATCTTGTCTGCCAGAAAACAGCATGTCAGATCTCTCATGGTGCTTTTAAATGTAATGACATCATGTATTGCCCCTTGAAATGTTACTTTTCCTTATTAACCATCATCACCACGTAGTGCTCTATCACACATGGCAAAGGACAGCTGGTTTTCAGAGTTTAAAGACTAAGTGGTGGGAGTATAGCAAACAAGGTGAAAAAAACTGGCAAGATCGTTGTACTTAGTTTAAATATTTTTTTTTTGCTTTTATGGCTTTCCTTGATATATTGGGCATATTCTGTGGTAACTGAAGTGTATTTTTGAGTAACCTGTAATAGTTGTTATGGCCTTCTGACAGTGTAAAGCGTCATGAGGGGAGGGAAGTTATGCCCTCTGTGTGTTGAGCTACCAGAAATACCAAAGAGCTACCAGAAATGCCAAAGCAGCAGGCTCATATTTCCCAGTCATCCTTCATAAGTGTCAAGTTCACGGAGAAAGTCCATTGATGTGGCTGGGAGGAGGAATAGGAGGAGGAGTGTGTGCTAAAGCTTGATCTGACAGTGCAAGGCAGATAACACAATTTTTTTTCGATTCCAATCTTTCCTTTTCTCTCTGTTCTGTATACTACTAGAGATCTTTCTGTTCCTTTTATTGACCTTGTTGCTGCAAAAGCGTTTAGATGCAACTCATTACTCCTGCCTGTTTGTTTGCAATATAGATCAGCTCTCCATTCAGGGCCCATGCAAGTGTGCAATTCCAGGACTCCATTTACAACACCAGGATTTTGAAAACATGGTGGTGATCATCTGTCATTTGAGGTCCTGCTGGCATCAGCTCTGTCATGCCATGCTGTTGGTGCACCTGGGTGAGAAATGTTTTACCTCTCCCACATATGTCAGATCAAAATTTTTCATCTCTGGTTAGAGACAGTCTCCTTCCTTGACATTCATGAGTCTGAGATATTCGTCTGGGATGGTGACACTTCAGGTTTAAAGCCCTCATGTTTTCATATAGGTTGTGCTAATTACAACTAAAGGTGAATTTTGGGTCTATCCTAAACCAGGTGCTGTTATTGACTACCGTGGCTGAGAACGCCCTGGGTTACTTACTTGATGAAAATGTCAGAAACAGTGAATTTCTGCAGCAATGAGCACTGGGGTCAGTGAGCTGGCAGAGTTCAAAAAACATTTCATCAAAAAATTTCCTGAAAATATAAAAGCATCACATTCTTTAAAGTAGTCACATATTAAAAGATCCTAAATGCCAATTTGCACGTTCTATTTTCCCTCAAAAAGCTCCATTTAACTAGATGGGTTTGGGTCTTCTCTTGCAGTGATGCAATTCAAGTAAAACATTCTATTGTTCCAGCAGCCACTGGAGATAGGAGATCCAGTTTTCTTCATCAGATCTGGTCCAGATGGGCTGAAATAATACCCATTCTCCATGTGGCAAACATTTTCCATGCAAAAGGTGGGCCCAAGTACTCTTCTAAGCCAGCCTGCCTTCTGTATACTGTCAGTTCAGTCCTGATCTCATCGCTGTTTTTCCAGTTCTTTACAAAACCTTGAACTAAGCCTTTCCTTCTTTGAAGGAGTAATTAGCTCCGGATAAGGAGGAAGTCCATCCTGCAACACATTGTTGGGTTTTTTCCTATTTTGTTCAGCAGTTACAGCTGTTTTTCAGTCTAACTTAAATGCTGTAAATGGTTCTTCACTTAAGTCAGAGAATTTTCTCAGCAGGAGGTAAGGCAGCCAAGCATTTGACTGTTGGCTTTGTTTAAAAAAAAAACCTTAAATCTTTTTGCCTGACTCTGCTTAATTGTTTTGGAGTCCTTGGCAATTGTGTTTGTTGCTGTGTAACTTACAGCAACTTACTGGGTCAATGTTGACCCAGCAGCTTCCGAGTTGGCCTCGTCACCTAACACCAAGGAAACCCAACTAACTGGAGAGAGGAGCTCCAGCAGTACTCCTACTGCAAAGGCAACCCACTACAGCTTTCAGTCAAACAGTCAGAGTTTGGACTCTCTTTTTCTATTTTGTATTAGACAACTGGATTTAATTCAATCTGTAGAGAGCATGAGTAAAAATCACTAACATTTGGAGGTTTCTTGGTGATCTATGAGATTGCCTGATCTTGTCCTGCTGTCAAGAAACAGATAACCTTTTTCTTAAAACTGCTGCCATAATTTCCACCTTTTGTCAATAAATTCAGCAGAAAGTTCAACACTGAATGAATGCAAAGACCAATCTGAATCACAGTGGATGGATGCTGGTACAGTGCAAGAGTCCTCATGAACTTTCAATGCTGCAGCTGTATTCTCAGTAAATGGAACACGCTGAATTCATCTTCCATGATTCTTGAAATCATGTCAGTCATTTCATTGACATGTTTAATGTGCAGTACTGAGATGAAGGCCCAGTTTTACTTTAGCCTTTTCCCCATCAAGAACTAAAATACAAGCAGTTCATGGTCAGACCTACAGATCTGTTCCTGTGTGGAGAAAGGCCTTCCCCAAAGAAACCAGACAAGAGGAAATGAACCAGAACAAAAAGCAGGACACACTCCTGCACAGGCACAGCTAAATGGACCTGTTCAGGCTTTAATTAAGATTTAATGGGCATCGTCAGGTGTAAGGAAAAAATCCAGGCACTTGGGTGTTTGTCAAGGACCATGGAGGTCCTTCTTGTCCTGTCCCAGTTACAAAAAGGGAAAATCATGTCTTACACCGCATGCACTGCTTAAGCAATGTGTGTCTCCCACGATGGGTATTTAAAAGGGTGTTCATTTCGTGCTCAGACTCACAATGGAGTTGCAGTAGTTCCAAAAATTTCTATACACTGGTCTGTAAGTTCTTTGCCTACTCCAGATACAAGTCAGAGCAATGTAACTAGAATGTCTCATTACAATTACCACAGCTCGGTTGATGCTGCCATTTGGTAATTTGCTGCACTTTGTCTTTATGTCTGAGCCTTAAAGAGCATAAAACTGCATCAAATATTTATATGGCTCCCTTTGAAGAGTTTATGGCTTTGTTATATTTTGTTTAGCTAAAATGCCTAGGTATTACAGGGTGCTTCAAGACAGAGTTTTATGAAGAGAGATAGGTGAGGTGTCAGGGCAAAATTTCCCTTCAATGTATTGTTAGCAGTGTCAGGAACCAAGAATATGCATTAGGGGATAAATAGGCTCTATGGAGGATGGAACTGGCTTTTTGTGTGTCCCTGGTAATAGACACTTGTACATGATTTTAAATCAAATGAATTTAGGGAAAGATTAAAACCGCAATTGTTATTGGTCTGTTGCCACAAGGAATGACTTGAGAAGGATAGATAAAAGGATGCTTTTTCACTCTGCAAAACAAAGTGTATCTATAAAGTATTATATCTGGTTACAATCTAGTTGATGTTCTTGCCTCTAAAAACTGGTCATGAAACCAACGAAATTACAGACTTCAGCACTATTTAGCATTCAGTTTAGGCTGAAGCATCCAACTTACTGATTAGACCAGTCCACACTATACTTTGTTAATTATCTTTCATTTCTCTCCCTCTGCGTTGCAACAGCTGAGGAATTATAGGAGCAAGAGCAGTGTACAGTTCTATTACTTATTGTCACTAGTTGTATTATACTTACAGAAACTATCTTTCTTCTGTTATACATTGACCAAATAGAATTGCAAACTGAAGCACTGTAGCTGAGACATTTAGGCCTCAGCTTTTATTTTTAAGGGCTTTTACAATTCCTGAAGCAGCTACTAATAACTTTATGGGGAGTGTCAGAGTCACGATGGTAAAAGCACCCGTAATTGGACTTTGTGACTTGCTGACAGCAGCAGGATAACTCTCTAAAAGCTCCAGTGTACTGTATTTCCATGCATAAAGCCTGCATGCACCTAACGATGGGGCCTCGTGCGTGGATCTCCAGACTGCAGAGCGCAGTGGGGGTTGGGTGAATAGAAGGCCTTTTTGAAAGAAGACTGGGAGGAGTACGGAAAGAGGTTGCTCCATAAGCTAACACACCACGTACATGACCAGTGCCTCTGGATTCACAGCCCATGGAGGCCACACTTTTGTCTACCTCACCTACTCCTCAGGAGGACCTGATGATCCTGTATATGCTCCTGCACAACAGATGCAGGTCTTTTTGGAGCAAGGGGATAGAAACAGGGTCCTCAGGTTTTATTCCTGTGTGATAGTCCTTGCTGGGCAAGCGCTTTACATTCAGTGGTGGTATCTACAGCAAACCCCCAGGAAAGAAAATGAGAGTGCAATGTTTCTTTTACCCCAGAACAGGAACAACAGGGGCATCTCTGTGATTGTCACCTGAAAGCATGAGAGGACAGATTGGACTCCACACAGATCACTCAGCAAATCTGTGAAGAGCCTGTTGGAGCTTGGCAGAAAAAGGCAGCCTTCACCATGATTTTTCAAAGAAACATTTCCTTCTGCAGACCTGTTCTGAGTTGCCCAGAGACCCATTTAAAGCACTCGATATCTGCCCCCTGCCAAAAATAATGCCAAATGGTGGTGGCAAGTTTTGTGTGCCATGTTCTCTTCAAGAGAAGCTTGCTCAATGACTTTGTTTTGCTGACATCCTTGTCACATACCATGGATACAAAAAGAACCAAACACTGATGCCGTTGAAAGAGGCTCAGGGCAGTTCTGTTCATGGTTATGTTGATGGCAGAGCTATAGTGAACAGATTCGGAAGAGGAAGCTACTTTGGACACCAATATGTGCCATCATTTTGCTACAGAAAGCAGCCTTCTGTAAATAAAAAAAATCTGACCATATGAAGGTAATGGGAAATCTGAGTGGGAAAAGGGGAAGGAGTTATGCTGCAGACATTGAAAACTGGAAAGCATATCTCTTTTTGCAGTCTGGTGATGTCAGAGAAATGCTCTGTGACCTGGGAACTAAATAAAATGTCACTGGGCTTCCAAATCCACCGAGGCAAGCTAGTAAAAACAGTGGTTTTTCATGTGATTAAATGCATTTTCTCAGAAGGTTTTTTTTTTGTGGCAAATCAGCACTGGCACATAAACCAGCTAGCACATTAATAAATCAAAGAATCTTACCAGATTGTGACTGTATATATAAATTTACTTTGTCTGATAAGATTAAATGAGTGAGGAGTAAATCTTCTAAAACAACAAAGTGCTGAATAGATCATTTTTAGGATTACTGTTTTTACATCCTGGTTTTAAAAATTACTCCTTCTATACTCTTCCTGCATTAGAGAATTGGAAGGGTCAAGTTTGAATTGCTCAGTTCACTGCTCTAGCATGACTTACAGCATGAATCCAAATTTATATATTTATACGAAATCATTTAAACATTACAATTTCAAATAATACTTATAATCATATTCAAAACTTCAGAATGCCTCCCAATAAAACATGAACATGTTACATAAGTTGAATTCCTGAAGCTATACTATAAGGCATCATAAATACCAACCCCTCCTCTTCCCCCCCCCCAAAAAAATCACTCAAATATGTTGCATTAAAAAATATACTGTATTCTGGAAACCAAATTTTAATTCTGGATTGATGCCAATCTGAGCTGTTATCCTGCCTGTGAGCACTGAAATTGCTATGAGATGTTTAAATGATGATATGGTTTCACTGAAATACTGTCTCAATGTTATTAATGTGAGGGAAATGACTTGAACTTGGACCAAAATCAGTCTGGCCATTGAGAGTAGTTAATTCAGGTCCATTTTTGGTTACTTTTCATAATCTAACACAACAGAGGAATCAAGTCTTGAGTAGGTCAGGGGGCTGTGGTCCAGAGTAGTACTCCCAGGATGCAGGCACTGTGCATCAGCAGCAGTAATGGAGACACAGTGACCCATGGTCACACTGTCCAGACAAAGGGAATCCTCACATCCCTCTCTTCTACTGGAGACAGGAGATACTTCTGGCATTTGACATTTTGTGCTAATAGAAGCTGTCTTCAAAAGAGCAGGGAATTCATTTGGCATGTTTTCAAAATCTACTTGAATATGCTCTCGTGGTTAGGTTTGGTACATGATGAGGGCCTTGTCACCTTCAGGAGACTGCCAGAAAAACAAACTACTGCAAAGGAATCAAGGGAGAAAATGCAGTTAGCAGAAAAATAATTTCCAAGTAGCTGCAAAATGGAAGCAAAGAAGGAAGAGAAAAACAAATGGAACTGCATGAACAGCCCTTGTACTGCCAACAGCATCTGCCTGCCTAAGTTGAGAGATAATATTCTACTCCCATGCATAGCATCACACTCTTCTTAACCAAAAGCATATTTTTATTAACCCCACCCCAAAGGAGAATGTATGTCTTTAAATTACAACATGGAAATAGGGTCATGAACTCGGGCAGGTTTTACAAAGAGGCCACGAGGTTAACAAAACTCCATGGGTTTCAACCATCCCTTGTACAAACATTAGCTAATTGACAGTGACATGTTTCTCTCACTCCTTATCTTGCTCCCAGAACAAGACTGGCAGGACAAGAAGCCTTCCCCTGTCAGCTCAACTGCTCGGGGGCACATCACCACATCCACCAAAACACACATGGGGTTGCTTGGCCATGGAATGGAATAGAAACAGAGAGATGATGAAAAGCTCACTCCTGTTGAACTTTCAGGGCTATGTTTTCAGTGAGCAAAAGGCATATTAGTCCACAATCAGCCAGGGAGAGGCTGTTTTGCAGAGTAGGCCACGGGCTCTGTTTTGGTGTCACCTGAACCTGAAGCAGCACCCAAAACTTCTTTTGCCCCATGGACTCTGCTCACCAGCCCTCACATGGAGCCCACAGAGCCCCTCAGGTCTGCTCTCTGTGCCCTCCCTGGTTTGCCTGGACCTGCTCACCACCAGAGAAAGGCAGCAGGCACTAAAGCAGCCCACATGCTCACTTAGGAATGCTTGCTTGGGCATTTGGTCTCAAAGATAACATCAGACCTCATTAAGCCCACACTCCAAGCAAATGTTTTCCTTCAGCCCACTTGTCAGTTTTAGGATGACAGAAGCACATCTCTCAAGTTTCTGGGTAATCCCAGTGAGATAACATATGCTGGAGCAGGGGTGGCAAGGGATTTGCAACCCAACACCAGCATGCTTGCTGCTCTTTGAAGAGTGAGCTGTTTTGCTGCAGTGTTTAAAAACCGAGAAACATGTCCCTGCAACTTGTGACAACCCCTGACACCATCAGGCTCCCTAGTCAACCTGCTTTCTCTTTTCCAGATGTTGCAATGTTATCTCAGTCACCCAAACATCTGCAACTTCTATATTCCTGCTTTCTCCCAGGGACGCTCTGATGGAGCTGGTAAGCACCGCTTTGTGCAGTTGGTTAATTTGGTTAAATCTTTAACAAGTTCTCTCTTCATTATTGCAGCTGTTCCTTGCTGGTCAAATCCCACAGGGCTTTTGCATGCAAATTTCACTCAGTACTCAGTCTGCATTTGAAATACAGGACTGAACGTATTATTTACAGAGAAGCTTCTAAGTGTCTAGTAACTCATGACAAAGACAGATGCCATTTGACCTTTACCAGCTCACTGATGTGAGCAAAAAGTATCATCCAGAAAAGCAAGAGTATATTCTTCTTTTGGGATTTTTCATTTCTTTATCAAAAAAAAAAAGAAATAAATTCTTTTGTGAAATGCAGAAGCATGTCTTCTCTGCAGAAGACACCATAGGGCTATAATGTGGCTTTTGCAAAATGGCTAAACTGCCCAGAGTGCTAACTGGAAGTACTTCAAAGAAAGTTTGACCTACAGAATTTCCCCCAAAACTGCCCTTTGAAAGATTAGACCTCCTGAAAGTATTCTGCCTGGGTCACACACACAGCGAGTCCAAAGCCTCTGCTTGTTCTTGGCTTACAAAAATAGAATGTCAGCAAATTCTTGATCCTCAGCCTATATTTTCCCTTTTCCCTTTACCTCCTCTACTCCTAATTGAGGCCTCAAGCATCACAATAAATACTTCTAAATCAGGCTTCATTGCCTCTAAAAGATATTTAGGCTGTTATATGCTTCATTTAGGAAACATGTAGCAGAGCTAGAAGTACTTTTTTTATTCTTCTTTTTATACTTCATTTAGGAAACACATAGCTAGCCATACATATTTATTCTTATTATTTTATTCCCATGAGGACTTTGGGTTTGTAAGATAACAGAGCACCTGCCTAACATTAGTCAGGCCAGCATTTTATTCAAAGCCAATTGGAATCCTGAGCTTAAGTGCTCCACTAATCAATGCATCAATAGCCACTTTCAGTCTCAAACGTTTGTATCCTGGGATTGCCAGATCTTTTTCCATTCAGCACTGTGCTTTTCTTTTGTCCATGAACCAAATGCAGGGAATGCTAAGGGCAGACACACAGTAAAGGCAGCCTCCCTTCCAAGGGACCTGAGATTTTCATTTATATTATTGAACTCACAACAGCCTTTTCTGAAGATTTTTGTCTTGTGAGCTTGTAAACAAAGGACTATAATTCAGGATTCCCTATATAGGTTGCTTTAGCTTTATTTCTTCTCATATTTCTCCCAGGCATTGAGAGCACTTTATTTTTCCTGAGATAAATTAATACCAAAATACAGCAATTGTTGAATGCAAGAATATATTGTCCAGAAAACATAGAGGTAAAAATGTGTATGGTAAGCTAGCAAATAATGAGTGTCAATGATGTTGTAAACTGGAGAAACATGAGAAATAAAGGCATGGATAAAAGGAACTTGCTTTGGTAAAGTTGCTTTGAGGAACAACACTTATAGAGGCTTTGTAGGTTAGGCTCCCACATCCACATCAGAGCTCTAAGCTCTGGGCTGGAATATGAATAGATATCTCTGCACTATTAAAGTGAGAGTTATGAACCATGCACAGTATCATTATAGAAATGTTATCTTTCCATCTGCAGACTGCAGAGATAATCATTCACCATCCAGTTATTCCTAGAATGATAGCAAAAAACCTTCATCACTAAAAATGTAGTGAGGAGAAAATTATGACATTTTATATGTCGTTTTGATAACTGGTGAAGATATTACAGATGGGCTTCTCTTAGAAAGTAACTGTGGAGTTAGCGAACTAGTCCTGACATAGTCATTAAATGAAAGAGAAATTAAAACATATTGAGGTGGTTTTTTCCCAGTGCAAACTCTGATAAATGTGTAGGAATGAGCTAGGAAAGGCAACTGGCCTGGACAGCCCCGTGGTTTCAGTGTAAAATTTTGTTGTATCCTTAAGCCAGGACTTCAAGACCCTTAAAAATTTGCAGCCTCAGCAAAGAGAAAACAAACACTTGGAAAGAGGTCTGAACTTAACTGAACTAATGACTCCTTAAAGGTAGTGTTAGGAATTAGATGTGATTGTGCGAAGAGTAGAAAAGCAAATGCAAGCAGTTCATTTCCCACTTTACAATTCAATGAAAATGAACTGGTCTGATTTAATTTTTTTATGGATGATATTGGTTCAAAATGAATTAGTACAAAACAGAGCATGTAGTGATGAAATTTTCAGGTCACCTGAAACTAATGGCACTGCTAGATTAATGCAGGATCCAGATATCACACAGAGAGTTGTAGAGGCCTTTCAGAATAATAATAGCAGAAGGGGCTGAAATTCATTTGTACCAAGTACTGTAGGCTAATAACATGAATTTTCATCCTGACACAGAAGTTCATCTTGAGAATGACAATTGGAGAAGCCTGAATAATGAAAAAGTAAAAAAGTTAAATTTTGTCTTATGTGTTTCCAAGTAAGATGTTTCCAGTAGAGTTAGGAAGATATGAATGCCAAACTCTGAGATGCTGATACCACCTTACCTGAAATAACTGCAGCATTCTGGAATTCAGGCATGAGAGACCACAGATTCAAGCCAAAACATGTGCAGCAAAGGATTACTAGGATGAGTAGAGAAATAAAAGTCCGATCTTTAGAGAAAGAGAAATAGAAGAACTTTGTTTGTTTGCTTTGCTAAATTAAGCCTGAGAGGGATCTGATTGCTTTCCATAAGCCAGTAAATAGAAAAGAGCTGGGAACTGAACAATACTGGCACAAGAACAAATGTGTGTAAATTATCTATGAATAAATTGAGGAGGAAAATCAGAAGATTTCTATTCATCAAAAGATTGAAGTTCTTCATCTATCTTCTGGAAGGAATAATTAGAACAAAGAATCTTAGCAGCTTTCAAACACCATGAATGGTAATACAGTGTTGGTCATCCTATCAGCAGAAAGAAATCCATAGCCCAAAAACCTCTCTCTAGTTTCGTATTCTGGCTTCTGCTCACATAGCAGAGAGCAGAAGTGGTCTTGAGAAATTTTCAACCTACTATTGCAGATAAGGAACCAAATATGAAGGAGTGCTAAGGTGAAAATTAAACTCAAGCTTTTACCTGTGTTGAGCACTACTCGTCTGCAAAGAAAATTACTGACTCACTTCAATGCATTTATTTCCTGTTCCATTTCATTTGCTATGAGAAATCTTTACCATAGGCTCACGGAGACAGTGGGCAAACAGTCTTACTCCACCACAACGGTATTTCAGTGCCAGACAGGCAGTATAAACCAGGTCACTCGCTTTGCAATGCCAAACTGCAAGCAGAGCTGTCATGGCTTCGGATCTCACACCAGCAGGGGCCCTTAAGACCAATTGTTTAGTGTTTCTTACCACCAGATGTTGGAGTTGTCCGCAGGAATTGGAGATGGCTTTTTGTGTTGCTGCCCAGTTGTTTGCACACGGGCACCCAACGGGCATTTTCATTCCACTAGGCATTTTTAACCTGGTCCTTCCTGCAGAATTTCCAAGAGTTTGGTTCTCCCCCAGTGTTGTGGGTCCTGGATACCCCTGACAACTCTGGCAACTCCATGAAGAGGCCAGTTTGGGTGAAGAGAAAGACAGAAAAGTTTCTCCAGGCAAGAGGGAGAATTACCTCTCTGCAGGAAAAGTGCCTTGCTTAGTAATTGAACGTTTCTCACAGGTAGAAATGTGTGGATGACTGATACTTCTTTTCTTCACCAGCAATTATTTTCTTTTTTCTCTCTCTTCGTGAAATAATACCAAGTTATTTGCTCTTTAATAGCCACTGAATTGAAGAGACAAAAACTGTTCTGTTCAAATTACAGATTTCATTTAGGAAATCCTTGAGTATTTTCTACAATGAAGGGAACTGGAAAATAAACCACTGCCTTTCCAGGGGACATGACTCGTGAGTGAGTGAATGAGTGGAACAGTAGAGTAGAAACATGCAGAAAGATTATTTGAAGCAAATTTTCAGTCTGTAATCTTGAACCCAAACATTCAACATGCCATCCAAGCTCTTTGAGCTCTGGACACAGGCACGGTAGTTCTACGTGAGTGTTCCTCATTTAGAAATAGCTATTCTCTGCAAAACTGCTAAATACAAATTAGAAAAAAATAAAAGCTTGAGTGACTTGGTAGACCAATGGCTCAAGCAGTGGGAACAGCTGTCATTTTCCTGAAAAATATGGGTTGGGAAGCCTAAGTTCAGCCTCTGTCTACCTCCTGACAGAAAATGTGTTTGAAGCATGATCCCCTTTACCCTTGCTGGGTCTGCTGACACTCAGGAAGCCAGAGGAAAGCCACCCCTGCCTTGTCAGTTTTGTAAATCCACCCGTCAACATAGCTTCAAAATCAAGGCAGTTCCTTCTAGAAGTGCCAAAGCAAGCCAGTTTGCATCTCAGCCTCTTCCTTATTTTAATCCAAACTAATGAACGCAAATTGAATTCACAGATATTTTTAACTGCTCCATTTGCTGGTTTGAGGGATTTTGTTTTGGTCATAAAACACACTTAACCACAAACATTTGCCAAGCTCCAGCCTTGGGGTTATTTGGATAAAAAGTCTCTTCCCAGTCAAGCCTGCCCTGGTTCCAAGCTTGGATTCCCCTTCTGCCCTATTCTGTCTTACATGGGCAGCCTTTGCTTGCACAGAGCCTATTTTTTTGTTATCTGCCTGTGGATCCAGAGCTGACATTCTTTTTCTTTCCGTCTCAAAAGCATGTTGTGCAAAGACAGTGCTGTGCTGACAAATTAACAGGGGAAAATAGCATTATTTAAGCACAAACATCTCAAACTTTTGTCATGGTGCTCTATAAATACAACACAACAGCATACAGTGTCTGCTCAGATCAAATGTTTGCAATGAAAGGATGTCTGTGAATCTATTTAAAGGGGATTAAGATTTTAGCTGGCTAGATTCTGGGTCATTGGTTTAACATCTATATTATTCAGTACTGTAGTATCTGTCTGCTAGACAGACTGCTTTAGCATCTATCCTACGGCACACTGTGCTAATTATTCTTCCCATCCTCTGCAAGGCATTTTCAGTTCTGAGCATAGAAAGTGCTGTGCGAGTGGCTGCTCTGCCTGTGACACTTTGTTAGCTGCCTGGCTCTTCCCTCCCACACCCCCTCCTGACTGCCACGCACACATCCACGTACTGTGCTCCTTTGTGGAGTCCTTGCAGGCACATCCCTCTAACAAGCCATGTTTTCGTTTGCCACACTGAACTGTCAGAGGATTCAGTAGCAGGGAGCAGCAGCAGCATTATAGGCTGTTATTAAAGCAGCAGGAGCACAAACACACGTAGAACTGGCCCAGTAATTTATTTTGTTTTAAGGGTCAATGAGAAAATCAAGGGGGAGAGGATGTGGAGGAAAAGGAATCGTTTTGTGTCAGAACATTTCAATCAACCAAGTATTTTTTTGACCTGAAACTGTTTTGAGTTTTTTGCATGTTCAGAATATTTATTTCCTTTCTTTCTCCTTTCAGCTGTGGGTTGCTTTAAAGGAGGAGAAAAAAAAAAAAAAAGACAGAGTTTAGCACAGAAAACACAAGAACATATCTGCTAGTGGAGGTTGCCCTCCTCACAGGAAGTGTGGTGGGCAATCTGTGTTTGTCAAATGCAAACTGATTTCCCACTAAGTCAGTAGCGCACCCCAATGCATACACACTTGCAGAGACTTCATTTTCCAGCAAATTTGCTGCTCACAGAAGACATCCTGACTCTTCCTCTGCCAGCCCTTTTGCATTTTCCAGCCCTGTTGTATGAAGATTAGAGGCAAATGGGCCTACAACCCACATCCAGGAGCTTTGTCTGCCACTGCAGAAACCTCTCCTGTGCTCCTGCCCCCAGCAGGAGATTTCTCCAGCAGAAAGGTGTGTTCTGTTGTCCTCAAAGCATGGGAACAACAGACCTGCGATGACAGAAGTGTGATAAATAGAGAATAATGTGTCCTGCTAGACAGAATAATGAGATTACATATGAGCTGCCATATCATATCAATTAAACCATTGGCCCTTTTAGTCCAGCAAATCCATCCTGCCACAGCGATCAGTGCTTCAGGGAGAATGGGGAGAGAGAGGGAGGGCAGGACTGACATAACCTGCTTAAAATAACCCAGACGCTCCCACTGCTGCTTGCCCAGGCAGGATGGATCTGGGTCTGGCACAGGGATGCCTGCTGGGGCAGCCTGGCAGCAAGCAAGGCTTCCAGCTGCCCCAGGGTGCTCAGCACTTGCTGACTTTGAGTCTCTGCCCCAAAAGGAGAGTCAGGGGGGTAAATTGCCCCAATCAGCTGCAGGTTGCAGATCCTGGAGCCATACAAGCCAGCAGCCCGGGAGGCATGGTCTTGTCCTTCTGCCTGGATCTTCTGGTTCCAGATGAGTGGAGTGTTCACCACTCCTAGGTGACAGCTGACAACATCCTGAGTGCTCACGAGGCCCCATCTTCCTGTGACACCTTAAGTGCATGCAACATGTGCTTGCCTGATCTGCTCTCCACCATGACACAGCTGTTTCCAATGGAAAACACAGTGCCTGCCTCCACCAAACCTCTCACAGGAAGACCCAAGAGGCAGAGTGAAGCACTCGGCAGAAAATGTCCCGACCCCTCAGCCTGCTGCCCCATCAGAGCTCTGCTGTCCCCTTCTCAGGCAGTAAACCCAGCTGCTAAAACAAAGAGAGGAGTGGCCCACTGCATGAGGTGATCAAATCCTCAGACAGGTGTCCTTCCCACAGAGGGACTGTGGGTTTAATTAGATGAGTTTTGGCTATTCACTTGAATAGCTAAGTAATGTTCTGCCTTTCAGATACTGTTGTGGTCATGAGTTAGCCATGTACATGGTCTGAGAAAGGGTTTCAGTATAGGCCAGTGAAATTAATTGTTTTTACAGGGCAATATAAACCTCCATGTAATGAGGACCCATTATAGTCCATCTGACTTGTGTTGGATGAGCATGCCTGAACTGTACAGACTAACCCCAGGTACTTACCCCAGGACGGGATGTTAAACCTTCCTGCCCTTTCTCCAGCTGCTTTTAGTACATTTCTTGTTTAGAAAGCTTTAGCAGATTGTTCCAAAAGCATTAAAAAAGCAAAGCCTGTTTCCCTGTTCTCTTCAGTCTTGTGGCTGAATTAACTGATATCTCACAAGACACTGGGTGCACATTGTGCTTTCCCTGGGGTCCAAGTGCTCTTAGTGTCTCTTTCCCATGTGAGTCCACTGGTGACTCTGGGGTAAGAAGCCACACCAAATCTCTCCACAAAACTCACCTTCTTCTCCCTCCTGCTGTGAATTCTACCAGATGAAGGGCCTGGGAAGAAGAGGACACAAGGAAAAAAGTAGTGTTGCCAGGAGTACTGGTCAAAATCTCCAGCAGATTTGGTGGGGTGTCTCCAGACAGGCCATGTGAGACCAATCCCTCCATCACACCTGGATTCCCTGCACTATGATGTGCAATTCTCCATGCCTTGCAGGTGCCATGGCTGGCTCCTCTGCTGTGATCATGGGTACACTGGCCACAAAAGTCCCCTTCCCATGTGAGATGTGGGACCCGCCCCTGTACCCATGCTCTCAGGCAAAAGTGGGTGTGCAGCAGTCAGTCAGAGGAGCAGAAAACAGAGGGGAATGAGTATGCAGAGGATTAAGTAGCAGAAAAAGAGTTGGAGTATAAGCTGATTGGAAGTGACCTGCAGGAAGGGGCAAGAGAAGAAAGATAAAGGGAATCAAAGATAATTCCTAAAGGGAACAGAAGATGAAAAGATGAGCTCTTACAAAGAGAGAAAAACACCATTTCTCAGGTGGGTTAGCTGGTGCCAGGGACAAAGCTCTCACTCCCTGATGTAAGGTATAGCTGAACAAAGGTTACAGCTACATGACAAAGATGCAGAAATGACATTGATTTCTAAGCCAAGGTTTTTTGCTACCTAAAATGGCAATATTACTTCAAAAATTCAGTATTATCTTCTGTGTTGCTTTTTCAACACAGTTCATACACAATTTAAAAGACAACCACCTACTACAACAAAAACAGAGTTACAATGAATTATCCTCTACCTGATGAGGAACAATGCAATGGAGGGAATTAAAAAATGCAGTGATTGCTGCCTGGAGAGTGGCAACACCTGCTGGCTTTGGACATCCCACTTTGTGGAAAGATACTCTGTTAGTATCACGAGGTAAAAAAGGCTATTTGAGTTAGAGCAAAAGTTTGCCTGCTTACTCTACCTCCGACAGCAGTCCAGAGCAAATGCTGTGGGTGCCAGAGTGGTGCCAGCAAGCAGCCATTGCTCCCTGGCATGGCTATTTGGCAAATAAATATATTTCTGCCAGGCCAGTTCATGGTACTGTTGGTCTTATATTGTTGTGTAATTTAACAAAAGTGGAGCCCCAGGCTGTGGAGTGGTCAGGACATCTGACTGTCCTTCAGTGGAGCCTAGGAGTGGGACTTTGGGAAGTTTCTGGTTCTTCTCCACCTGGGCCAGATGTTCAGTCCCTACAAAGGGCACCTCAGAGCATCAACTCTGCCGGCAATTTATTTCTGAGAAGTGGTTTTAGCATGAAGAAAGATGTATTTTCCAGCACATTTCATTTGGTGGGGGAAAGTTGTTTTAGGTTAGAGGTCTGCTGGTGTAGAAGAGAGGTTGTATCCTCTCTTTGGAGGAGAAGCAGAGCTGGTGGGTGGCAGAAGCAGGCATTGAATGTGAACTCCTGGGCAGAGGCAACATCAAGGACAGTGGGCCTTCTCAAGACTCAGATGAACTAGTGAATGCTTTTCTTCCCCTTTGGCAACCAGAGGAACTCTGTAATATTTAAGTGCTTGGAAGAAGCAGAAATGAAGGGCTGAGTCACATTCTGGGCCCTGTGCAGAAGCATCAGAGAGATGCCTTCAGTGCACCTCACAACAGTCTTCAAAAGGACTCGGCTCCCCTGAAGCTGATGATGTCTGTGCAGTTTCAAAACAGAACAGCAGTAAGGTAATGAAGGAAGCCAGTGGAAAAATACTGGCAAGAGATAACAGATTCATCTGAAAAATCATGCACCTCTCCAAAAAAATTCCTTAGAAGTGGGAATGAAAAGGTCTTCAGTTGATTCCATGTTGTGTATCAAGTCAAAAATGCCTATGACATTTTGGAAATGCCGACCGCTTGGGGAAATGAAGTGACTTGTCATGACCTCAGTCCTGCTTGTCCCAGCAGGGATCAAAGGAAAGGCCCCATAACACTGCTGGAATTGTTAATACCGTTGCTCTGCAAAGAACTGAGCATGCTGGGCTGTAGTGTGTGCTGAGCCTCTGGCTGGCTGGGAGGACTGGGCTTGGAGGCACATGAAGGATATCCCTCATATGGTGAAAGCTCATACACTCATACCCCATCCTGGAAGGGGGCTGGAAGGACTGCTATTGCACCACTGCCAGCCGTGGGGGCTCATACCTGGCTGCTCCACACAGGAAAGAAAAGAGCTGACAATGATCAGAGGCTGAAAAACAAGTTTACTTTTGCTCCAAGGCTTAGTCCTTGGGGCAAAAGATACGAACTTCTTTTATGAAATGGTTGTGTGGATGAGTATACTGTACTCTGCCTTGCTTCACTCTGAGTCATACTGCAGCAGGGCTGAATAAAGATGGGCCCAGGCTACGTTGTTCAGATGCAGACAAAGGCTCATGGCTCTCCACCGTGAACACCTCGAGGTTAGCGGGTAACACAGGTTTTTGTGGAGACACTTGCAGGAGCAGAGGCAGGGGCAGCTCTGTGCCCAGCCTGGCAGAAGAGAAATGGGATCGCATGCCTGAAGGGAACCAGCTCAGCCCTCCGTTACGTGAGGTTGGCATTTCCATAGGCAGTGAATTGTGATGTATGAAGGGCCCTGCCTGCAGTATAAGAGCATCCTGTAAGACCTGGCTGCCCTAGGCATTCACCAGAGTGGGAATTCTCAGCTGGGGTAGGAGAGTTGCAGTTTTAAGCTCCTCACCTGCCAGGTGTGGGTCTGGGATCTGGGTCTGCTACATCCAGGGAAAGTTTCATTAATCAAGAAATATCTCATTTATCTGAGCAGATCTACAGTGAGGATTTGCATCAAAAGCAAGTTTTCTAATGAAAAAAAGTATTTCAGCAGAAACCCCAAACCAGGTATTCAGCTGGCTCACCCAAGAGAGGGCGGGACATGCTCACCACCCCAGCTGGCTTTGCAGGTCTTGATGCTGTAATAAACAAGTCACTCACCAAGTCTTTCCTTTGCTTTATCCCTGTGACAGCTCTGCATGCCCTGCAGGCCAAGGAGGGCTGGCAGAGGCCTGGGGATATTCCTACCCTATGGAGTCAGGAGGCAGCACCAGCGGCCCCGGATGCGTGCAGCCAAGCATCCAAAGCCAGAGACTTCAGGGAAATAGGAAGGTGCAGTTGGCACTACTCGTTTATTTTGGGGAGGTTTTCTGCTTGTGGAGCCAGAGACATGCAGTACCTTGAATGATGCATAATAATGGCATTGCAGCCATCAGAGCAAATTCCTTCCTCGATGTAAGAAAGGAGTTGTGAAATTCTGTTTCTAAAATTAGGGAGAAATTTCTACATCAGATAGAGTCTTTTGGTGAGCATGTTACAAATGATTGCCCGAGTTGTGAGCAGAATAAGCAGTGACATTACAAAAGTCAAGACTGCTGTGTGCAGTCTGTCCCTACCTGACCTCCTTAAGATCTGAGAAATACAAAATGTTGGGGCACTAATCTTCAAAGAAATGTTGCTCCGAGTCACGACCAGCAGGACCCTCCACCTTGCTGTACTGGAGGAGAGAGAGGGAAGAAACTTGGTGATATTTGTGTGACCCCAGCAGAGTGCCCAGAACTGGGAAGTATTCTTTGCCAAGGCACCAGCTTCAGTGATAGCTGCTGCAAAAGGGACAGGAGTTAGCCAGGAACTTCTTTAAATATCTGTTACTTTTATTTGCTTGTGCGATTTGATGAAGCAGTCAAGACAGGCTGGGTCACATCCACAAGTCACAGGCACTTCATGTTAACAGCAGGACAGAATAAGAGCACGTTAAGACTTCTTTTTTTAAATTTGAATGTTCTGAAGGTCTTTTTAATTCAAGAATAAGTTTTATAACATTGATGTTACCACCAGCTTAGAGTAAAACTGTTAACTTCTAAGACCAAGATTTACCTATCAGACTTTTTTTGTAGCATGTGAATTTTATATTGATCTGCTATGTTTCCCTTTTGGAGCAGTTAGGATTTTTATATCATTAGCCTAATATTTAGTCAGAATATATATTTTCTGATCCTAATAAACATTAATTACAGTGAACCACTCACCTCATAAGTCACGGTGTGTTTGTCCTTCGAGACATTACACATTATTACTGGGCTTGAGGAAACTAGACATTATAAGACGTAGCACCACGTCAAACCGCAGAATAGGTAAAACATGAACCTCACACTAAACTGAGAGATATTTTAATGACTGGCCTTTAGGTGTTGAAACTTTTGCATATATTGGGAAGAGGATGCTATGCAGTCCATATTTTAATACTTCTTTGTGCTTAGGGACCAATTTAGACTTGCTCTTGGAGAAAACAAGATTTTTCATTTTTTTCCTCTGTACCTCACCTATCCTCCTCTCACACCTTGTCTCTGGTTCCCTGTTCCCATCCTTTCCTAGCCTTAAACACTGGCTGACCTCTCTTCTCTGGGAGGGAAGTTTTGCAGCTGGATGCCTTCCATATGAGGGTCCAGCCTTGCCCCAAGCACTGCTGCTGCAGAGAAGTAACCTCATGCAGTGCTTTTCTCTAGATTTTATTGTGACTGCATTATAAAACAAAAGAAATGATAATAGCCTTTCTTCCTGGAAGTAGACAGCCTCAAAAATTAGCCCAAAAGGTCTTGAATCAGTAAACAGCAATTACGTGAGCTCCCTCTGAGGGAGAAGGTGATGTCTTGGTAATTTTGAATAAATAAAAGCACTTGAAAATTGTAAGTGCCAAAGCAATTTTACACTGTCATCCTTTCAGACTTGGCTATTCATAACGTAGCATTTCAGCTCATTACGGCTGTTTCAGAGGGAGCTGACTGCAAAGGTTTGCATCTTTTACCTTGTCCCTGGCCTTCCCCTGGACTGTTAGGTCCAATCTTCCACGCATGACTCTGACTTCCTCCCAGGCATTTTCCTTGACCTTCACCCTCTGCCCAGTTGAACTCTCCCACAGCATTCCAGGCTTAGCCTTTTCTGGCAGGCTTCCCCCGCTTCAAGCAGGTGGCAATTTCCTGCTCCAGCACAGCTGGTTTCTGCCCCACGGACAGTGGATGCCCTCTTGGGTTGCCACATGGACCTCCTCGGCCTGCTTCCTTCTTCCCTCCCTGACCGTCACTCTCACCCTGCCTGTGCCTGCCTCTCTCCACAGCACGGTCCCTGGATTCCCCCCACCTTGGTGTCTCCTGACCCCCACAGACGACTAACTCAGCTATTCACCTAGGCAATTGCTCTCTACTTTCCTGAACTCCTTCTGGTCTCCATCAAAACTGCCCATTTGCCTCCTCTGCATATCTGCCTTCTGCTAAAAGGGACACATCCCTGCAGGCCTCTTCGGTAATCCATATCTCCTTTACCATACCACTAGCCTTTGACCACAGTAGCTAAATTTCTTGATTGCTCATAGATTATGTAGTTGGATGTGATTGCTGTGACCATCTGGTCTGATCTCCAGTATAATTTAAGCCACAGGTCTTCTCTGAATTATTTCCTGCTGTCTTTTCTATAAATAGACATTCAAAAATGCCAACTCTTAGCTCGTTCTTTCTGATGATGGAGCAGCCACCACAAGTGTTAGCTGTTTGTTGCTCTGCTTGCTGCTTACTATTAAAAATACATGCTTTATTTCTAGACTGAATTTGTCAGCTTCAACTTCCAGCTGTTAGATCCAGCTACATCTTTATTTGAAGAGTCCTCTTTCCCATTTCTGTTCCTCAAATAGATGCTATGATTAATTCATCTCTTAAACTTTGCTTTGTTAAAATTAACCATCTGAGCTCCTGTGTACTTCTGCTGTGTTTTCCCACCTCTGGCTTGGTCTGCAGTACCTTTAACTGGTTCGTATTATTCTTGCACGGAGTGCACCACAGAAGGATACAACAGCATAACTGTCCAGTCCTAATTGATATTCTGTGTATTGAAAGACAATGTTTACTATTCTTCATGTCAGAAATGGCTTGGGATAGATGTTCCCCCCTCCACAGGGAGTATATGCTACAATATGTAAGAGTGATTCAGCAACCACAGAGAAAGAAAAACCTTTCATCTTTACCCTTGCAATATGTAAATCACCTTGAAGGCTTCAGATACATATCAGTGATGTATTCTGCTTCCCTTCTTGTTCCCACACCACCACCTAAACTACAGCTGAAAAGACTTTCAATGCTGTTTTCTACATTCATTCAGTACATCATGACTCCTAGGTAATTTTTAAATAAACTATTATTTGTAAATTCAACTTGTGCTCTTTTCCCATATGTGTAGGACTTTACAGCTAGCAGTATTTTGGCCGTTGCTTTTTCCTTTCATGCAGCTTAAAAGTGATACACATCAGTCTCTAGTTGTCACATTTCCAGGTTTTTTAATGTGAGGGATTATTCTACATTTTCTTCCCGATCAGTGGCAATTGTTTGGCATAGCATATGTACAAAAATTAAGTTTCGTGGAACATCTGTGAATCCAGACCTCTTTGTAAATGTTTTCTCATCTACAAGTGCATTTTCAGATCTCCAAGTTAAGTAGTTTCTCATGTCTCTCATCTACCGTAAGGATTTTGTGCCTTTCTAGCTTCTTACTCAAAATACTTAGAGGTACCACCTAAATATCTTCCAGAAGACTGTTATTTCAACCTTATTCTTTATCAGTCAAACTTTGAATGTAACTGATTTTTAAAGAATAAAATCACATTCTTTAAATATGTTTTTAAAACCTGTGTGAGTTTGTACTAATTGTAACTGTTCTTTCTACCTTTCTTTCTTTCAGAAATGAAATTCAGTATCACCTATTTGATTATTCTGCAAAAGATCAGTTCAGTTTCACAGTACTGATACCATGGGATCATCTCATTTGCCTTTTTTAATATTGCCATATTTTTGGCTTCTGGCCAGTGCCCCGGATCTTCCCCAGTGTTTCAAGATGCATTGAAAATTGACATTACTGATGCAGAGAGCCATTCATCAGCTCTTCTGAAGATGCTGATTACAAGTTTTCTGGATTTTAGAAGCCCAGGGAGAACAACTGCTGTTTAACATTTTCCTTGGTTACTTTTGGAATAAAAAGTATTTTACACAGCTTAAAAAATCACTGTGGTGTCTGTCTTTTTCTAAATACAGAGCAGATACATCTATTGAATGCTCTTTTCTGCTTTCCTTCTACTGCTGGGCAAGGGCAGTGGTTAAGATTCCTTAAAATCTCTGCCTTTTTTCCATTGTTACCCACTTTCTGAAGAGACCAACCTGCTGAAATGGTGAAATTTATTTGGCTAATAATCTGGCACATACATATGCTTGTTCTCTGGGGACAGTGGTACACACACCTAATTCTAATGAACTCAGTGATCAGCTTAGCTCTAAAGTTCAGATCAGTCCAATTAGAATCAAGAAACCTCCATAGACTGACCTTTTGGAAAGGGATTTCTGGTGTTAAAAAAAAAAAGGCAGCAAAAATTACATTTATTTTTCCAAAGTAAATTTTTTGAAATGGTTCTTTTTGTTGAAAACTCTGTTGTTGGCCTGACAGTGAACCTTCATTCATCTATATTGCATGTTCTGCATGTGCACACAGTACAATGGCAGCAAGTATTAAATATTCGTCTTTGCTCCTAAGGAAAGCTATCTGAATAGACTTTGCTTAAATCTTGGCTGTGCTTAAAGCTTGCACTGGCTCTAAGTGAAAAGTGAGGCTATGACTAATATATCATGTAGCCATGTAGCACCACTGTCATTCTCAGAGATTAAAGGCAAAAAATGCAACTCTCTCTTTTAAATGGTTTGTGAATCGTTCTGAAATATTGCATCACATATTCCCCTCAGGAGCGGCGTAAGTTGCAGAACAGTCTTTGCTTATGGAAGGCTAACATCTGAATTGCTGGGCCACTGGGAATAAATTGCATTTAACTGCTTAGCAGAGCCAATGAAGGTGCTAAGGGAGTTGCTAAAAATCTTTATTACAGTAAGAGTTTGCTCTACTGTGCCTAAATCACTAGCATCAAAATCCTCACACCACTCATGGAAACATGCCTGGTTAAAAGGAGCTATGGATAATGGATTTTATGAACAACTACCCCCATTGAGAACAGCTATTTTGCTGCCTAATAGCCATCACGTATTTATTAAACTAGACCTGCAAGCCATAAGGAGTTTCTTTTCTGTGACGAGTGATAGGAATCACCAATATAGAGATATTGCTGGGGAAAAAAACCCAAACAATCTTCTGGCTTTTTTTTTTTATATGGACGAGGAATTTTCTCTCAGCTTTTAAAAATAATAGTCATGGTAAGACACACAATGAAACTGGAAATTCCACAAGTTGAGAGGTAGTGGCAAAAGAGCAGATTGTAATGAAAATACAGCTCTAATGACATCTTGAGCATTTGTAAGTATGGCAGAACTGTGTATCTGCACACCTATGCTTTATTAGCATTTTATTTTTATTCTATTTTCATGTTGAAGGCCCACATAGAAGCCCCATCTGCAACCAGTCCGTATGCCATGTGCACACATGCACAGAGAGATATTGATGCTAGTTAAAACAGACAGCAGAGGAGGAGGAGGGAATACCTCATTACAAAGGAGAGGTGAAAAGCTGCTGGTTTGGCTCACCTCCCCAGGCAGAAGCAGGAGTTTCACAGACAATGCTGACTTGCAATGAATGGAACAGATCATTACCTGACAGGGTTCCTTGAAAAAAGAGTTCTCAGGATATAAAAAGAAAATCTGACTCAACAGAACAGAATTTTTACCTTTTTATTTAAGCGATGTCTGGCACAGTGAATCTCACCTCCATAATTTTTGTGCTCTGTGACAACGTGAATGTTTACCACTGTTGCTGATCACCATAACCCTGGCCAAGGCAGTTTGCAGCAACTGAGAGTACACACTGGCCACTCCATAAAGTGATCAGAGTTTTACAGTCTCTGGAGGGCATCTGCTGCTTACAGGAACATGAAATACTGCACCTTCGTGGCTTTAGAAGAGGCCCAACCTGAAGGAAGTTCCTCATCCTGCACAGACAGGCAGTGCCCTGATATTATAAAAAAAAATTCAAATTGAACAGAAATGTGTCTTTTAGAGAGCAAAGGCTTAGTCTATCCATCCTCCTGGATGCTGGAGATGCTTTCAGGCAGAGTACCTGATAAAGCAGACCTCATTTCTGCTGTAGCAGCCCAGGCAGGGGCACTCCTGGGTACACACTCTTTGGATGTAAGAGCTAGAGGGGTAAGATCACTGAGAAACCAAATGGCGGAGGAATGAGTGTGAGAGATACAAAGATGTATGGTGAGAGTTGATATATCAGAATGAGTAGCAGCCTAGAGGCATGTTGATGGGTTTTGTGAATTAACTTTTCATTCACTTGCAATGATGGTGAGGAAGTTCCACAAGTAAATCATCAGCTTCAAAGCCAAATGGTAATTTCTTGGTATGGGAGAGTTAGAGGCCTTTTGTTCAGCCTTGTACTCCAACCATCAGGATGGTCCTTCTCAGGGTGTACTTGTTTATAGAATGTGTGCTGCTCTCCAGAACGCAGGTCCTCTTCCTGCAGTCTGGCAGTGCCTCCTTGACTTTCCTCTGAATGTTTCTGAAGGCAACATTTTCTCACACAGATGACTAATTTTAAGAATATATTCACCAATTTTGTACTGTCTGTAGAAACTCACAGTTGAAAATGTTGGTCTTTGGGCTTTGTATTCCCTTTAAGAGTAAAATACTATTTAATCTGTCATACAATTGTGGGGCTGAATATCTGCAAACATCCTCAATATTTGAAAATCTGCAGTTTGCAATACTGCAAATATCCCAGATGTTGAAGAGCTGAGTTGGTTACACTATTATTTAAAAAGTTGAAGCATATAGGACTGCATGGGATCCTACAGTCTGATTCAAAAGCCTTGATGTTCTGCATCCAGATTTGTTGCAAATCAAATATGAAGGGCTGTGAACGTGAGTTTGTGAAGCCATTATGAAGCTCTGCTGCAGAGATGGATGCTATTTATCATTGCCTCCCACTGTGAGGATGTAATAGGCACTCTGAATGTCACATATACTGTATTTATAATCCTGTTTTAAGGTCATCTATGTGTGCAGATGCCCTAGACAGAGGACCTTACAAGTACAGATGTGTCCCATTGCAAGACGCTAAATAGATTAGAGATTATTATTTTGTAAAAGCCATACTTCAGCCAGAAACACTGCTTGCAGTCCCTCTGTCCCTGGCAACTTTCCAGGCACCAACAGCTGGCAATTAGCACTTACACAAAGATGCCTAAACATTGTCCAGCCAAAGGCTTCAGTGGTGACTTGTCTGGAGCTTGAGGGCTGCACCTATTTTACATAAAATGGAGCAGATTGTGGCTGATTTAATCTTTCCAATAGAGCCATGGCCCACAAAAGCTTCTGCTTCTGGCATGTTTTGCTGTACCGTGATCAAACCATTGCCCCATTGTGGAATTCAATGGGCCACATTTAGCCTCAAGGTTGTATTCTGGTTTTGCGTGAATTATGTTAACTACTGACAAAGCCCACAAAGCCTTTCAATCCAAGTGTGGAAAGGCAGCAGTTAATCACATCTCTTTGTACATGAAGAGGGAAAGAAACTTTGCCAAGACATAATAGAAGTTCCGATGATATAATTTTAACAGTAACTATGAACAGACTGCTCATCATTTGTGCTGAACGTTATGCAAGAGAGCAAGTTTCTGACCTGAAAATGTACAAACTCATTATAAGGCAAGGAAAGAGTTTTATGAGTCTAATTTGACTCATAAAACTCCTGAAGAAGAAGCCTGAGGAAGAGAAAATGCCAGTCAATGTGAAAGACAGATGGTGATTTCAGTCCCCACCTGGAAGAATAAGGGATGATCCTTTCTTGGACTGCCCACAAGGCTGATCATGGGGCTGGATTCACTCTCCCAGGCTGGAGATGGACTGAATCCATGGCTCCTGCTGACTGCATAGGTAGTGTATTGCTCTTCCCCTGTTTGAAGTGAGGTGTGGGTGCTCTGCATCAGTCATATTTTTACAGAAAAGACTGGCACTCCTCCTCCATCCCTCCCCCAGCTGTCCTGTTGGAAGGGATGCTTAACTATCTAACACAAATGAGAATTACAGACTGTGAATCCTGGTCTGACAGATTGACTTCCCTGCAGTCTGGAAATAGATGTCTGAGCTCCTAAGAGAAGTATGATTTAAGAAGCAACCATTTCATCAGTGTGTCCCAGTAGCGAGCCCAGACACCTCCTGGTCACAGAGCAGGCTGCTGGGATGTGCCTCAGGGACTACTGGCTCTGCACATGGTCCTAATTCCTGACAGCTAAGGAGTACATGCAGGGCAGGAGCCCGAGCTTGGCAACCCCAGGCTCTGTTTGTGTTGTTACAAAATCTGCCACCACGCACAAGGGTTTGGCCAGACGTGTGGCTGTGATGTTTAAGACAGGCTGGATATTCAGGGACTCTCACTTGACTTTTGCTTGTTTTGGCAGATGTGCTTTTGCACACAGCCATTTCTTCCTTTGCAGTGCTAAAACATATAAAGACACCATATTCAGTGCTGATAAATGTAAATTAGTCCATAAGGGACTAATTAGTCCATTAGTCCACAAGCTTAATTCCATGTGCCTTACAATTGACTCCAGACTATTTTTACTTTTCCGGACTGAGATCTTTGTGGCAGAGAGAGAACGCTTCTGAAATGGTAGCACAATATTTGGAGAGGTCAAGGAAGTTAACAGAGCATAAGAAACTAGGAAGAAAGGAAAGAGATAAGAACATATAATCCATTATTATTATTATTCTGAATAAATCCAGGGTGTACTTGCATTTTTTAAACTGAGTGTACGTCTGATGGCCCCATCAATCATGGCAGAAATAGGAAGACTGCAGTAAGGGAAGCTGAGATGATTCAGTGTATGAAATCTTTGTGTGAAGACATGTTAAGTATAAGAGGACTCCCAGCCCGGAAAAGGTGTGGCTGCAAGAGAACATCACAGGAGTCTGTAAAATCATCAGGTCACTCAAATAGGTCATTTGTGGAACTTATCACTTCAGTCACTTCATTCTGTCCTTGACAAAAAAAAGATTAGACAAACTCGCAGAAGGTGAGTCTATTGTGGGTTAGTAAATACAAGGATGTACTTGTCACTCCTGAAGTATTGAAGGTGCAGTTCACCAGGCATAAGGACAACGAATCAAGGCTCTAGCTCTGCACATCTGTCTTGTTTCTGCATTCCGTTTTCTGAGCATCCCTTGCTAGGAGTTGTGACACTAACAGTAACAGACACAGAGCTGAACCCAATTTATAATAAGCCTCCAATTCTCTTTTGCCTTTCTTGAAAAGGCTTCAAAGGGGAGAAAAATATCAGCCGAGACAGCTGCTTGCATCTCTTCCTGCATAATGGAAGAGGTTATTCTTCAGACATGTTCACCTTGGCTCGACTGTGTTGGCCTTGTGCATTGTATTTTAAGGCAGATACCTCGGAAAACGCTTCTACATACAAACATTTCACATGATTTTCTTTCTTCCCTGCTTGCAACAATGAAATATGTGCAAAGTATCCCACAAAGGCTTATCAAAACCAGATACCCCCCCTTACCCTAAGGGACAGAGGTTTAGGATAGGGAGATAAATAAGATGACAGTGAGAGTCAAGCAGTTGCCCAAGCTTATGCACAGTCTGTAGCAGAACAGGGACTTCCAGAAATCCTAACAGTCAAGCCTCCATGTTGAATGTCGCCACTGCCTCTTCCCAAACACCACATGCAATCCATCGCTCTGTTTGGAGTAGACAGCCATTTTGTTCTGTTTCTAAACGTGAGCCCATGTCAGCACATGATAGGACCGTCAGTGCCTCAGAGGGGTCCTTGCTGCAGCACAGGAGGTAACTGCATGGCGGCATCCCTCCATGCATCACCTGCACCCGAGTGAGGAGCAGTCGCTACTCCCAGCGTGCCTGGGGCACCCTTACCAGCGCGGGGCAGAAAGCCCATACCAGAGCACCGACAGCTGTAGGCAGAACACCCAAACTACCTCTGCAGCTGGAAGAGCTATGAGCCTTTTGTGGTCAGTGCTAATTTTTATCTCTTGTGAATCGGTGTGTTGGTGGAAGGAAAAGGAATATTTTAATGAATTATTCACAAGCCCCTCTCCCCCCTGGAATGGGCTAAGGAGTGGAGATAGGCTTCCTGCTGAACAGGTTGAAAAGAACGCTGTTTTTCAGAAGGACTGAGCCACCTTTCTGCTGAGCACAAGTAATTCAATGCCGGGACGTGCATTAAAAGCATAGTGGTAAAAGGTGGGGGAGAAAAGTTAGTTGCTAGCAGTGTACATCTTAAAGAAAAATAGCAACCAGATGATGAAGCAGACTGCAAAAAATGTGTGGATAGAAATCCTCACAGCTTCACATGCTGAGATTATTTCCTCAATAATTGGATGAAAATGCATTGCCTTGTCCTGATGAAGTGCTAAAAACCTGGCAGGGACTCCCTTCTTCTAGTAAAACTGATTTTCCCAGTGTATAACAGAGCCCTGCTTGCACCATGACTTCTCAAGGGACAAGCTGAGGGCAGTGGTGGCTGTGCTGCGGGACTGGAAGGGTGTCACTGGGGGACTCTGGAGGCTGAATTCCTGAAGAGGAGACAAGGCTGCACAGGCTCAGCCTCTTGTACCAGACTGTCACAGTGATCTAATTACTGGAAGTGAAGTGTGTGACATCTGGAGAAATGCCCGAGCTTCAAAGTGACTTAGGCAGGCAGTGAACCATGCCCTGCACAAGCTCACCAGCTCACCGCTGCTGCACACACCTACCCACTCCTGAGCTGCAAACACAAGTTGGGTCCCCAGCCGCCAGGCTGGGTGCTGCCTTCGGCTGGAAATGTAGTGTATCATGCTCGTGATAAAAAACAACATCTCCTGCAGGATTTTCCCTTGCTCTACAGTGGGGAGGCATTAATTAATGAAGGGCACACACTCTGGTGTGATGAGGCTGCTGACACCTTCTGTGTAGCCAGGAGCGAGACACTATCAGGATTTCTCAAAATCACAAGAGATAATTTTCACACATCTCAGGAAAGGTACTGCAGTCACCATGAGATAACCCCCTCCTGGATCTCATTAGGATGGGTGAAGATGAATTAATCGCTTGTCTGGAAGCACTGGTTGCCTAGGGATCACCGATCATGGCCTGATTGCTTTCACTGTGGGCAGACAAAAGAAGGTTCAGTTTGGTTCTTCAAAAGGGCTGATTTCAAAAGTTAAAGAAAATTACCAGAGAAATTAATTGGGAGGAAAGGTGTAGAGGGAGAAATGGGGATCCTTTAAGAGAACAAATTAGCTGGCCAGAAAGCCGCATTTTCACACTCCAGAAATACGAGAGGTCTGGCTAACACACTTCCTTGGCCCATCTGCAAAGAGAATGCAATCAGAAATAACAAAGCAAAATACCACACACAGAAAATAACAAGGTGTACAAATAAGTAGCTATTTAAAGCACAAGGCAAGGGACAATGGGAAGAACTAGAAATACAATAGAAACAAACACATGTATAGATTAGAATCAGGCAACTTGCTAGATAGGGATGATAAAATTGTTAACGATAATGTAGAAAAGACAAAAAGGGGGATAAACAGTCTGCAGGGAAAAAAGCAGAGAATGGATACATATTACATGAAGCTGAGTCATTTAACAGAGTTGTCAGGTGTTGTATCAACATTTTTTTTGGCAGATACAACATTAAAACTTCACAAGAGTGTGAAAAAAGCAGCCATAGAAAAAATTTGAAGGCTTAGTTATCAGGGCTATTTTATTACAAAATATATTCTCCTTTTGCAGGCATTAAAATGATATTTATTTCACAAAGAACAGTAAAACATGAACCAATAGCTGGAAAGTGAGTACAAAGTGTATATTTTTAACAGTGAGGGTCATTAACCATTGAGAGAACTACAGAAAATCAGTGACTCTGGAAAACAGGTTTTGGCCCCAGCCATGTTTGCTGCTTCAGTACCTCGTCAATACTCACTTGTGATTTAGTGCAAAATAAAGGGATTGAGGAGGGGCTGATGAGCAAAGGAAGCCTGCCAGGTTCCATCAAAATATCATGGAGGATATAGCTTTCTCCAGCAGCAGAGGGAGAATGGGTTGTGGTGTTTGGGTGTGTGGAGTGACTTAAGTGTCTCCTTGTGACCACAAGTAGAAATCCTGAAACTAAAAGGTCTGTAAGAATAAAGAGAAAAAACAGTTTTCCCTGAGAAAACCAGGAGCTCAAAGCTCCTGGAGGTAATTTGGGAAGGCATTAATAATTGTTTAAAAGGTGCATTTTTCTTTCAGTAGCATCTAGTGCATTAGAAAGGAAATGTTCATTTAAGGAGACATTTTTTAAAAGTCACGGCTTTGATTTGGTTTATTGCAAAACATGGCAGGGAGCTGGCTGGGGACAGGCAAGTGCCAGAGCTCACCCTGCACCCTCTGAAACCTCAGCCTTCCTCATCAAAGCTTTGACATTGCCAATACATTTCTGGGTGTTCCTAGCTTGTTGGAACCAGGCGTTAAAGATTTGGGCTTGGTTGCAACCCAGTCTGGTTCTGAACAAAGAGCATATGTACTCCCAGTGCTAAACAAACCTGGCATTAAAAACATTTCCTTCTCCTTGATGAGGCAACAGGGCACAAATGAGCTCCAGCCCTTTAATATTTCTTGTCATCACCAACAAATATAGGTACTGAATAGGAGCATTATATGTTTACCATGAACCATTGTGAAATGTGGGGCTTTTATACTCCAGGCTGTGACTACTGATTGTAATCCTGCTCATGAGTTGGGTGGGAACAGCACCAGCTTCTCTCTGGGCAGTGCTGTCAGCAGCCTGCACCACCTGCACAGTCCATAAGCCATGATTTTACAACCGTCATATGAAAATTAGGAAACAAACCACACCATCTATTTGCATTTTAGGAGGAGAAGAGGAGACAGAGTCTGTTCTAAATGACATTGATGTTTCTGGGAGCTTCTCTAGTCAATTGGGTTGGAAACAGATAAGGCACAAGAACAAGCAGAGAATGCAAAACAAGAAGTATTCAGCTGAATGAAAGGGGAAACCTGATAAGGAAAGGCAGAGGGTGAATCATATTAAGTACTCTTCATGGTGGAAAAAATAGACTTCTAGTTAGCCAGTGGGAGCATGAGAATTATTTGGTTTGAAATGGTATTTTGACATTTGATATTGAAGTGTGTTTTCTCATGATAGAACCATTATAGAGCAATGCACAAATATATAAATATAAAAAAATAAACTTCTAAAAAAACCCCTTCTAAAACAGGAATCCAGCCTAGCAAGGCTATCTCACAAATGACCCAGGAGCAGCACCAACACCTGCCGATGTTTAGAACGGGTCCAGTCTGAGTGAGGGCTTGGGAATAGAAATGTGAAAGCACAACATTAGAAAATATGCTTTCCTCTCCTAACCTGTGCAATGCTTAGGAAAGGAAGATGAAAACCTGTCATAATTTTAGCATATTTACAAAGGCAGGCTTCTACTCAGGGTATTTTTTGCTACAGACTCTAGCTCTGGATTCTAAAGCAAAAAAAATTTAGTGCCCTGACATTGAAAGCACTGCACAGGTTACAACTCAGCAGTGGATCAGAATGCCGTGTAGCTTCAAAATGCAAAATGTCAACATGGTTCATAATATTTTCCTAGATTGACTTCAACTGAAAAGTGCTTTGCAAATCTCTGTGGCCTGATTATTATTAACAATTTATTAAAACCTCTGTTTTATGGATGGGTTAGTGACTCCTAGGCAAGGGAAAACCACATGTACACAGAAACATGTAATCTGATGGTGGCTTGCTGTCCTTTATTCTAACTGTTGGATCATGCTTCCTATGTTGGGTACAGTATAGTGGCTTGGTGAATCATTGATCCTGTAATTAGGAAGACATGCAATATTCTGGAAGATAGCCACACCTTTTCTGAAGGGACTTCTCTCATGGGTGTCACTGAGTTTAATTCACATCATTTGAAATCACCCTGAACCCAGCCTGAATTCGATCCCTTGGATATCTTCATCTGCAGAGCTTCGGTAGTTACTGTCATCAGTCGTTGCAGGAGGAGTTGCATTCATGCAAGGATGTCAGCACTGGGCTTGTGATAAGATGCAGCAAGGAAGTTAAATGCAGTGCAGTTATTGGCTGATAATAGTGCTCTTGACAATATATAACTGTGGTGTGGCCAAATGAACCATGTTCCGTGAAAACAGGCTACTGTCCAGCACTTAATGTAAATGTTATTGAAGTGCTAGTAGATCTGCTCTATAAAATACCCCTAAGCCTGTGCAAGGAATGCTAATCCATACTGGCCATCAAGAGAAAAAAAATTTAAAGACTACAGGCATTTTATGAGTGTGGGAGGAAGAACTGTTTTTCAACAATATTATTTCCTGAGTTGAGAGTGGTCTGTGTTGCCTACATAGTTTTCCTCAAGTTTTCAAATCAACTGCTCCTTAACATTGAATCTGTCATCTCAGTTCAATTACACATCCATCTTATCACGCTAAGCCAAATTTAAAAGGGCTCTTCAGGGTGTACTGATTAACAATGTTATTGCAGGGCAGTAATGCCTGCAGTAACTTCCCTATTGGCTACCACAGTGAGTGTATCCCCACACACCTTAATAAAGGTTCACGTTTAAACAAGTCACACTGGACCCCTAAAAAGAGTGTGTAGCTGCACATTCTGCATCAAGTTAAGCCCACATAGAACCAGAGATCACAGAGGCCATGAACTGCATGAAAATAGACACATCTGCTCTGGCAGGAGAGAACTTTTCCCTGAGGACCAGTGATCACATCCAAGACTGAGAAGGTTTTGTTTCTTCCAGACCCTTCCAAATTAAATTAGTAAATATGGAGTCAGGCTAAGCAGCATTGCTAATACACTCAGAGGGCTGCTTTCTCTGGTGTGGGAGCACCATCGGTGGAAAGAAGTCCAGGGAAGTTTCATTTTTACAATACAAGAGTTTGTTTCATAAAAAGAAACTTTAAAATGCAAAATTATTTCAACTATTGCAATTATGCCACAAAACTTGTGTTTCTAAAAATGCATAGAATCTGCAATACTGTCAGTAACAGTAAGCTTCTCTACCTAGAGTAAACTGGGAGACTTGGAGTTCTACACTCTTCTGTATCAGAGGCATAGCTTCAGTGACTGCAGCAATTATTTCTGATTGACACCCAAGTGAATTGGAAACATGTGCTGCACATCTTAACTGCACATGAATTATTGCATTGTGCAAAGAAACAAACTTGGAAAACCCTATTTTTCTCCCCATGGGTGTTTTCCTTGTTCCTTCAGGCCATGAGCTGAATTTATAAGATCCCATACGTGATGTCACATCAGCTGTTGTGACATGTGACATCTCATCTTATTTTGCCAGACAGTGTCATCTAAATGGATTTTGGCTATTTTTTAAAGTGAGATTTGGTTTGTTTTTTTTTTACTTTCTGGATTTGTGCAAACTCTGAAAATATCTGAAAATGGACGCTGAGGGCAGAAAGTCACAATGCCACCGTTGTGAACACCATGAGCTGTGAATTTCGTGAATTCAGACACCGACAGCTTTTCACCTTGGCAACTGGGAACCAACTCACACATGCCAGCCCACTTGCATGCCCATAAGCCGTGTGTCCCTGTGTCTATACAGAGAGGCCACTGCCCTGGACAAAGCAGGCCCACCCTTCCAAAGGAAGCTGTGGTGTGACTGCAGACTCCAGCAGCAGCAGGTCTCAGCTGCAGAACAAAGTCAGTCTGAGGTCTGAGGGGAGGAACTAGCTCTCCTACACTGCAGAGTTAACATTAGCTGGAATGGTGGCCCCTCTGGAGGCCTCCCCACACACAGGATTGCCCCTCTGGACTGGGAGGGAGCTGCGATCTTCAGTCAACTGGCTGGAGGAGCTCCACCTCTGGCAGCAGTCCCAGCATCCATCCATGGGACACTAATCCCTTCCTTCATCCCAGCTGGTAACCCTTCCCACCATCCCACAGTATTGCACGGGTAAACATAGGCTAAGGCTCCAGGAGAGACCTTGTGCCATCCTGAGAAGCTCCTGCACCCAGGAAGCATTGGCTGAGTGAAAAGTCCTCACTGCTTGGCTGTGACAAGAGAGCTTGAGGTGGCTTCTGTCCTACCACAGGTGCAGCACCAGGTGGTGCCAAGCTCCTCTGCCATCCCCAACACCACCGTGTCTGCTCCTTGCAGGTGGGGAAAATGCCGTGCAGGAGCAGGTGCAGGTGCCACACTTCTTCTCTGAGCACTTTTGGGTGGCCTTGCTAGCTTCTGCTGCCCTGGACCCCTCAAGTCCAGTCTGCCGACATCTCACACATGGAGGTCCTGCTCAGCAGGAACTCCCTGTCTGGGATCTGAGCTTTGCTTTGAGGATGTCCTCTGTATTTCTCTTCTTGGGGAAATAAAAGGTGTTTGTTATCTTGCCATTTTCCATCTGACCCATAATTTATGACAGGACACAGACAGTTCATCTGGGGCCTTAGGACGTTTGAAACCTTTATGGCAAAAAAAATAAACACATCTGACTGCCTGGTGAGGACACTTAAAATTAGCCACAACAATTTGATGAAAAGTATTTAAACAACTAAAGAAAATGTAGACTATGGGATTTTTTTTTTAACATACATTCACAAAAATATTTTTCAATTATTGTGAATTTGGGGGAAAAAACCCCAACAAAACCAACAAAACCGTTTATTTTAAATAGAGAATTAGGAAAAAAAATGATGCATTTTCTTCTGGTATTTTTAAATTAAAGATTCTGATGTTCATTCTGGAGTACAGCTTTAATTTAAAAACTAATTCCATTTTAATGATTATATTTTAAAAGGATTAAATCAAACAAGGTGTATACAGGCCCATATAACACAGCTTTTGCCCATAACAAAGGTAAACAAATTTCCAGCATAAATAATTTTTAAAATTTTACTTGACAAAAATCCCTGAACATTTTCTGTATGCAACCAGTTGAATTAATTTTCCCCTCTTCTTTTCTTCAATTATGAATCTGAAAAAAATCAGCTATTTGCTGAGCTGTGTTGAAGAGGGCAACACATACTTTGGGTTTTTTCTCACACATGTACCTCAGTCTTTTTCTCTAATTTTACATAATCCTCACTCATGTACAATCTCCATTGTTCCTGTCGGATGTTAGGCTGCATTAGGAAAGTAGGAGTCTGCACAGCAAGACCAATGGCTGAAGGAAGCTTTTGAAACGGAAAATGTTGACAGTGTTCTGGACCATTTTCAGACCTCCTTTCACAATGTGTCTGTGTGGCCATCATCTCACAAAGAGGTTTTTGTTGTTTATACCTAGAGGTGCCACTTGAATCAGTGATGCTACCAGGGAGAAGTTGAGATGTTTTCAAAATGGTGTAGATGTGTATTTTAATATGACCTACATGTAAAAGAGGAACTAAATGATAGAAGTGTCATGCTGAGAGGTCTTGTTTGAATGGAGTTTTCTCTCTTCAGGGAGAAACATTTAACATATTTACTTCTTTAAGGTCATGCAACAGGGAGTTCAGTTTAGGGAAATGTGACAACTAACTTCAGGTTTTAAATCAAATTTCAATCCTTGTGGCTTCAACTCTGCAGATCTGTGTCTGAATAACAAGACCCAACACTCCGTACAGCCCAAATGGAAATGTATTCAAAGCTGACAGTTCCTGCTAGTTTACAGCCACAGGCTTGTCAGATTGAACTTGAAATCTGACCCAAGCATACTCAAAATTCATCCCAAGTTCTCCTAATGCTGCCTGATGAATTTTGCCTGGCAGCAGTTTTTATTACAAGGGGATTTCTTGAAGTATGAGAAGTAGCTCCAAGTCATCTCAATAACAATAATTATTTCAATGTCTCCTGGTTGCTAGATAGTATCCCAGACCCTTAGAACCGTGCAAAAAATTTGCAATTTTGTGTCAAGTCAGCATGAAAATGCTTTAGTTTTGTCACAGAAAGGAGCCTTGTGTAAAATGTGTTTAAGATTCAATGAAACACTTTGTCCAGCCCAAAACAAAATGTTTTGTTTCATGCAGGGCAGTTTTTATTCTTGCAAAACGAATGTGGGTCAGTCGTATTTAGCAAATCTTGTTTCATAAGATAACAGAATAACTTCCCTTAGTTTCCCAAAGCTTTCCACAGGAGGAGAAGTTGGGAGGTGTGTGTGAAAATTCAACAAATTTGTAAAGAGTTTCCTTTCATCTGAAACTGTTTATTTTTTAGGTGAATAAACATTTCTACCAAACAGTTTCAGTCAGCTCTCTTTGGAGTCAATATGCTGTGTAAGCATTCCTCATTCTGTCAATTGCAATGAAGTCCCGTAACTGGATGCCCTGTGGGGTGAACCTGAGCTATGGATGATGTGCATGTGGCAGATGTGCCAGAGGACTGCTAATTGCCTGATTAAAGCTGTTTTCCTGATTTTTGGGTCAAAATGAATGATAAGGTCTAAAAGGTTCGTGGTGTAGGGAAAGAAGAGCAAGTTTTCTCAGGGCTTCCTCATACTCATCTCGTGGCCTCATGGACTCATTCCCACAGAGGCTGATAGGGGAATGAGTATCTAAGGAATGAAGGACGACTTCAGGCTTTGCTATTTTTGTTTTGCTTACAATGGACTAAACCTTATTTCAGGCAAAAAAGTTGGCTACAAGGAGCTCACTGTGTCAAGGTCAGAAGTACACAACCACATGAGATTTCTCTGTCAAGTTTAGAAAGTATTAGTGGCATTTCTTGAATTTCATTTAAACATCCAGCTACCTTGCCAGCAGATTAATTTAGTAAAGCACTTCTCATGTGGAAGAACTGCAGAAGAAAACACAGATCTGCCCTACTTTCAAGTTGAAGGGGCTTTTGAAACCACCTCAGCTCAAGCAGCTGCACTTTGGTGGAGAATGAGGGGAAGGTGTTGTGGACCATACATCTTCTTGCAGCAGGATGGCTGGAGGCAGCTGTCTGGGAGCCAGCTCATGGCTGGTGAGCAAGTTCCCACTAAAGCCACACAAGTGAAAATGTTCTCTCTCTCTCAGACGTAGCACTGAGGATCTTCAGTTTCACCCCACTGCACTGAGATGAGCAGCTGGTGCAAAGCAACTTGTGTTCGGCTTTATTTTCTGATTTTGCTGACAATAATATGCCAACAATGTAAATAACAAATTTATTTACATATAAAAATAATACTGATGTTCAGAAGAAACAAATAAAACTCTCTCAATTGTTCATAGTAAACTACCTTTATATATTTTCTTCAGATGATTCATTAAGCATGGTTTCTGTAGTTTTTAAGCATCCTGCAAGTCTCTGAGGTTGACAAGTGAAAGGGATGAAAAACAGTTCTAACAGAATCTATTCTTGTCTTTCTCTAATGGCTTATAGATCTTGCTATTTCCATAAATGCTCTTTGAAGGGAAACTGTGTGGGATTTTAATGGCTTTTCGAGTTCATGTGGGTGTCACTTGCTTTGATGTATGCCAGATACAAAACAACAGTATGTCTGAAAGCAACAATCAGTGGGGTTTAAGGTGAATGGCAAGAACCATGTTTAGGACCACACTTATCTTGGGGTTATTGCACCCTAATCACAGGAGTAGCATTGAGTTACCACTCTTCTGTGTGTAAGGAAGAGTCTCTTTATTGAATCTTAGAGGGCATACTAAAGATAGGTTATGCTTTTACAAGTAAGATAGTTTTTCCTATTGGTGATGTTGATTAATACCTCAAGTTTAAATGAAGAGTTTGGGGACAATGATTGTACTCACATTTTATTTAGAGCTAGATTTTCACTAGCTTTTTGACAGGAAAAAGTCATCTGGAGTTATCTGGCTAAGGGACAGAAAGGATCTAGAAAAGTGTCTTACTGTTGCAATATTCAAAATAAACCTGATTTGTAACATATGTGGGAGAAGCTCTAAGGCAAAATATATTGGGAATGATTCTTGAATAATAGTCTGTGAGGAAATAATTAGATTAAGGTTTCTCTTTCAGTCTTCTTTCTGGTTGGGAGGGGTTTCACCTCTTACTTGCAGCCTGTCCCTTCACAGCACGTCCCCAGTGACTGTGGCCAGCCCCCAGCCCAGCTGTGCCATCCCCCCACGGGGCACCGCTGCACCATGTACTCGCTTCTTTCAGGAGAGCTTTGTCCATGAGTACTTGTGTCCCTGTATGAAATGTATCAGTTATTTAAACCTAAGCTCGTTATTTCATTTTTGATATCACGATTGTGGGCCAGGACTTTGAGGACTGAAAAAAAAGCAGTGGAAAATCAGCTGGTGCCTATGGTCTGCAGCGAGATGGATGTTTCTGCTACTTGACACAGAAGGTGAAACTTTGGGAAAAATACTATCTTGCTAAAGCTACTATTTTTGTTGAAACATATCCTCCCCTATTATGTTTCCGTGTATCAGGAACATCCAGACTCTGGTTGACAGCCTCAGTACTTTCAAAGTGTCCTGCAGCAGTTTTGTCTTTAACAAGGGGTTAGATGTAACAAGATCAGGGGGTGTGTGTCCCTGATAGGACAAAAGGGAGAAAGAAGAAGAGCACTGCTTTCAGTTGAATGTGCATAACCACGTGCAACTTTAAAGGTGGGCCCAAGTAGCCACTGAGACAGCAATTGTTGTGGTCACAAACAGCAAATTTTCAAGTTCGTTGTTGTGATTATCTACTAAATATAATTAGTTTACAAATGTAACAAATGGAGAAATCTATACAAGCTGATAAGCAGAAGTGTAAAATGCCAGCTCAGATCAAATCACTGAGCCAAAAGGTGTTTTTGCTACCTGTATTGGAAGGGAAATGTGCCTTATTTCTCTTAGATAAGAATCAATAAACATTTTTTAACATGAGTTTTCTGGTTGTAAGGGATATACTGAGAAGAGCAATCTCTGTATTTGGTTGGGGGATACTGAGAGAGACATTCTTGAAATTCACCTTGGCTAGCAATTTAATTGAGTATTTAATCTTCACAGACTCTTGCTAAAAAGAGAACTTTGATCTTTTTGTATAGAGGAGACAAGGTATTTTTACACATTTTGTGCAGATGGCTCAGCTGGTACTAAGTCCACTGAAGGACAGAAAAATGCTGTTAACTGCGTTAATTAAAATTAAAATTAACTAAATTTGGGCTGTGATTTATGGCTTCTGACAACAGCCCTAAAAAAAGTTGACATGCCATATGATCAACCTGAACTGATTGATCCATTAGTAACAGAAAACTCTTGACCCAGGGAAAAATGTTGATTATATGAAGAGAACACTAAAAGGCAGCCCAGTGATTACATCAGCGCTGACATCCATTCCAGCATGTCCTGAGAAAAGGAGAACTTTGCCATCTTTCCTGGTCAGCTTTTTATACAGGTAGCACCCAATGCATTTTCCTCTTGTTTACCTGTTATCATAGATACTGCTAGATTGCTTTTTCCATGCATACAGCAGAATACATCCAAAGACTCTGCAGGTGCTGGGCTTTGGGTGAGCTGCCTCAGTAGCTTGGCTCGTTGGAGTACTGGAGACAAGCTGTAGGGTGAGGCCAGGCACGACAAGGCCTGTTCTCATGTGGTATGACACAAATTCACTGCACAGGCCCAAACCTGTGTGGCTTTGACATCCAGCTTCAGCTGGGAGACAGCGGAAGGCCTGTGAAGAGGCATGAGAAAAAAAAGGAGTAAGCATTTGCTGCCCTGCAAGAAGTGCATTGGTGTGCTACTGAGAGCATGTCCTCCCCTTTAAAAAAGGAAAATTTCCAAGAGTCAGTGCTAGGATGGTGATGGGCCTGGACAGAGTTTGGAAAGAGGGAGACCAGTCGCTACATAGTGCTGAGATGTGGCCAGACAGCACCTGTCCCTGAAGGGTGCTGTTTACCTGGGACAGCAGAGTTCCTAAGCTGGAGCTGGAAGTCAACATTGAACCAAACAACTCCAGGTGACTTTAGTCCCTGTACCCTTGGGGCCACAGGGAATAAGGGAATTGAAGCCTCTGTCCTCCTTCCTCAGCATCTGCAACACCCACTTGAGGATGACACCCAAGCTGGGAGAGGGCTGAGCAAAGCTGAGCAGCTTCTGGGGAGAGCATATTACATTTCCCATTGGTATGTATACTTTAGAGAAGTACATTGGCTTGGTCAGTATCATTACTGAGGGAGAGTCCATTTTGGTCCTTACTTATACCTTGTCCATAAGCAGCAGTTTGGTCTCTGTTTTGGAAAGTTTTCACCTATTCGTTTCCATGAAGTCCCACCCATACTTGGGAACTTGCAATGAGACTCTTGGGATGCCAATGGCCAGAAGGACCTATACCCAAGAAGGGAGGTGCTGCTTGAGCCCTACTTCCAGTTATTGTCCCTGTCTCCAGCTGTCTCTGTGGCAGGACCTGGCTGAAGAAGCAAGACCTGCACATGTGCTCTCCCACCACAACATATCCCATTTGTGCTAGAGACAAAAAGTCCACTGGAGTATAAAAGCCTGTTGTCACTCTCAGTCAGTGCAGCAAATTTTAACTGACGGGCTGGGAGGGGAAAGGGTCCATCTTCTGCACTTGAAGGTGGGCTTAGTGCAGGCTATGGACAGGTCTGTGTTAGCTGCTGCAAAGGTACTTCGTGTTGCAATGGGTCTGAAGAAGCTCTGACAGAGATCCTGCAGATTAACAGCTCCTCTGCAGGTGCTCACTGCTGCAGACCCATGTGCAGCATCAATCCCAGGTGCCAAATGCCCTATGAAAGCACAGATTTGTGAGAAGCTCAGTGGTGTGTGGAATCAGCAGCAATTATAGGCTCTGCAAACTGACGTGGAGATGGGGACTATTTATTGGAAGCCCTAGAATAAAGACCAGAGTGATTCCCTAATGCAGAAGTTTCCCAGACTTTAGCTTAGGCAGGCCTCAGTTATTCTGCTGTCACCTTCTCTTGTTCTCTGCTCTACTCCCCACTCCTGGAGGCAACCTGAAGCCTCCAAAACTGCAATGGGGTGGCGTGGATGGAAGAGGTGGGGCATCACCCACACGGCAGTACTGCACCTTTTCCTTCTTTACTCTTACCCTTACATTCCACACCATTGTTTGTACCTCTCAGCAGTTCCTCTTTAATGAGAGGCAGAGCTACTTGAGCCCAGGAAAAATAGGAAATTGTGACAGAGAGGAATGACACCTATTGTGCTTCTCCCCTCAGCATGGGTGAGGTGTGGAGAAGACAGCAGTACTGCTGCCTGAGGAAAGCGTTTTCCCCAGCCACATCCAGCGAGGATCCCCGTCACCTCTGAGGTCCCCATCCAAGGGACAAGAGCAAGTCTTCAGGGTGCTCTGAGATTATAGGAAAGTAGACAATCACACAGGATGGTTCTGCAGCTACTGATTTTATATTAGATAAATGAGATAAGGAATTGTAGGTGCTGGAAGTGATTCACACTCACATGGATCTGGGGCATGAAACTGGGGCAGAAGAACTTGTTTCAAACATTTTAGAAATGGTCCTGTTGCTCCTGTGGTGGTGCTCCTGAGGAGTGGTGGATCCCCTGGCAAAACCTGGAGCTGGGACTGCTTGGAGGGTAAGAGAATGGAGCTTTGTTGCAGGAGATGGGTTTGCTCCTGCACAGAGGTGGAAACTCAGCAGCAATTCATTCTTTCCTTCCTCTCTTGTTGCCAAAGGCAGACACCAAGCTCCTCTGGGGAGCTGTAAATTAGTATAATTCAATACAGGGCCCTAAGTGAGAAGCAGCACACTTGGCTTAAAGCTATTCCCGTTAAGGCCAGAGGCAGACATCTGGGATGGGTGGACAGATGATCTGATCTTGTGTGGAAATCTCATTGTGCCCCAGCCACCATGCTCCACTTCACTGTAATAAAAAGTAATTTGATCAAATATTTTTGCACATTATTCTTCTGCTAGAGTAATTACTCAATGCATGCCAGCTGCAGGAGTCCTTGCACCTTTTCCCATGCTGAGACTGGCTTCTCACATGCTCCTTCATTTGGATACTGGAGAGGCTCTTGCACTGGCACCTGCTGTGTTTGTGCAGCAGGTAATAGAGGAGAGAAACTTTCCATTCGATGTCAAGGTGCACAAGAGTTAATTTATGCCCAAAATTTAAACCAGAAGATATGCAAACACAGTAAACCCAAAAATTTTTTTTTCCACCTGTTTTTGTTCACTCTGGGGAAAAGAATTCTCTCTGCTCATTCTATATTTAAGGTCTGGGTTAAATTAAACATAAGCAAACTAACAGGTGAGGTGCAGTTAATGCACCATTCTCTTCCCCAATGGTTTCATGAGGAGAAAAGAAATCTCTGCCTCCTTTTACATCACTGTAAACTCTTGCAATATTGCAGATGGATCAGAATATTTTTATTATTAAGAATACACTACAACACATCCATTTTGTGAAGGTGTATAGTTTGGGCTCACTGCCATAACATGCTTCTTAAATTGAGGTTTAGGTTTTTGCCCCCAGCCTTTCCTCCACCCACCCAAAGAAGGGTGGCCTATGGTGCAGAGTGATTGTTCTAATTGCAGCACAAAATGTACTGCGTCCCTGCTCATGCAGCTGGTCTCTATGAAACAAAAACCTTGAGTTGCTTATCTTGGAGAAGCTTGCTCTTTTTCCCAGAGAGAAAATAATTTATGGTCTAACTGGTCTGAGCACTAAATTCGAGTAACAAGGATCCAGCCAGAGATTCCTATTAAAGGGTGAGTATCCATCATAATTGGCTGATGGGGTGTTTTGAAACTCATTAATCACTGTGCTGGCAGCAAGCAAATTAGAAACTCTGTGTTCTGCCGCTGACTTCCCATTTCACTGAGTGAGTTAAATGCAAAGCATGTGTTACTGGCATCAGCGATTTCAAAAGTGGGTGTTTCTCTGGATGTAAATGGTACTTAATAATGTTCCACCTTTGACTGAAACTAGGGCACGCCCTGCCATGAGGTTCTCATCATCTAATTACACTTACTCAATCTGAACTCAGATCATGCAACTCAAGCTGGGTCTACCTACCAGATTAACTCTTCAGCTTGTCTTGACAGAAGAGCCATTCCCCAGGAACTCAGAGTCACTTGGCAGGGCACTGGGAGGGGATGGGGAGAGCTGTCCATGACACCTACTCCATGGCCACTGCCCTTTCAACCACGACTCTGTTTTCCCACTTATGACAGTTATTGTGAACAAAGGGGTCAGTTTCTTGCAGGAGCCCTGTGTTTTATGCAGACGTGATGGGAGCAGTGCCACAGGGTGGACACTTGAATCCAGTGGCTGCAGTGACAGCCCTTGAGCATCATATGCTGGACTTACCCACAGAAGTGAAAGTAAAATGAGATAAAAGCCTATTTCCAGCTCTAGCTGGAAGATAGATAAGAGACCAGTCTGTGCTCCAGGCCTGGTCTGGCCACAGTCTCTGTGCTCAGGCTCTCAGCAGCTCTGTAAAAAAATATAGAAAGTATATATAAATAACACTCCCCAGAGACCATTTTTGAACTCTGAGGCGAATTGAGGTGTTACAGTTTGTTCCTTGCACTGCTAAATTTTCTCAATGTGCCAAACAGGGTTACGTTCGCCCCAGCTTACGTCCTCCCCAGCTGCTGCGTGGTGGGGACTAGCTGTCATGTGCCAAAGTCATGCCAGTCAGCATGTTCAAAATGTGATGGTGTGGACACTCAGAAGCTAGAGGCAGTGCTCATGCCCTATCCCTGCTTTGTTTCCTGGTACAGATGCAGTCAGTGGTGCCAGATGTGGCTGGGTTCTTCACCATCCTCAGTGTTCACACAGCTCACACTAGGGGTGAGTATGTAAAGGTGCTGGAGGCAGAGCCAGTGTCTCCTCCTACGGTGTGGGATGAAGCTTCCCTTCATTTTGCTTTTGCAACTGTAATATCAAATCTGTCCCGGGTGAAGTTATGGAGAGGTACAGACAGTTCCACCCCCAAATATTCAAGAGGTGCCTTGGACATACTGCTCTGAGCTGCACTCCCACCCTCGGACAAGAAAACAATGCTCCTAATCCACCTACTCCAACACACTCTGCTAACAGTCCTCTGAGCAAGCCCTGCTCTTGCTCTCAAGGCTTTTTTTTTACCAGCAGTTTGGGATGCCAGAGAGAAGAGAGAAGCCCAAATGAGAACAGTGTGTGTCTCATAACCATGGATGACACTTTAACTGATAAGGCTCTGCTCTGGTCTTCATCATGTCTTTCAGTCGTTATTTATGAAGCTAATGAAAACTGTGGTTCATGCAGTGATCAGTCAGGTTCTCAAGAGATTTCCTTCCCTCTTCATGGTTCTTGGTGAGTAAATGCCTTGTCACTGAAAGTCCCCATGTCCTGGCACAAAGGAGGAGAGGGTCCCACTTGCCTTGTACAGCAGTGCTGCTGGGCACATAAGAAATAAGGCAGCATAAATCAAGCCTAGCATTCCAACCTCTCAGTTCCTAATCCCTAGGGAGGTACAGATCCTGACAGAAAGGTGCAAGTCTGGAGAGCTGTCTCTCTTGGATCACTTCAGTTTTAGCCACACTATCACCATAATAATGCTTCATAACTACATCTTGTATTTTTATCTCTATATTTCAGCTGAAGTTATGACTGTTTAATTACACAAGTCTCATAAATACCTTTCAGGGCAGGTTGGCATTCAGATTATATCTGTTTCCATGAGGCAGTTGCAGGGACATATAATCTCAGGGAAAATCAGTAGCCCTAGTTAAGACCAGGTGGTCTGGTCTGCGCACAGCCTCATTGCCCTGTGCAGCCTGAAACGGTGCAACTGCCTGCCCAGCGCAGGGGGCAGCCTGCACCTCTTAAAGTGTCACCCTCAAAGTAGGGGCCAAACTCTGCCTCGCCCATGACACACCTCTGCTGCCACCTCAGCGTGTACCAAATACTGTCTGGTGCTGGCGCGTAGGGAGAGGAGTATCAGGGACTGAGATGCCACACAAGGGATCTGCCAAGCCCGCTGTGCCTCTGGGGCTCATTGGTGTGCGTCAGCCAAGTATAACGTAGAAGGTGCCTCTCCTGCAGCACTAAGTCCCCCATGTTAAACAGCAAACCATCCCTCAGCCTTTAATTTTCCACTTACGCATTTTTTGGCAGCAATTTTCAGTACCTTATGACAGAGGACTGTCACTGCTGTCACTTTTGTGTCTCTTTTATTTCTCACCCTGAATAGCTGAAAAAGTGTTATTGCTATCCCCATTTCCACTGCTGAGGAAGGTACCATATCTTTGCCCATGAAATATCCTTTGCTTGGCATACACTGCATCCACAGTGGAGCAGATGGGGCATCAGACAGTAGATCTGTATTAAGATGGTTAAGGATGGCACAGGCTGTGGTGTTTTTTGGTTTATTGGTTTATTTTTTTCCTGCAAGTTCATATGTATTGCAAGAAAGGAGGGTTTATGTCAAATATTTGTTGGCATTTTTTAATGTGAAAGAGCTAATGAGCCCATCTTGTCATCTGCTGTGTAATGCACAGTGAGTGAAGAGAGAGTCCGCTTGCTCATTACACTGATCACTAGGGTGTAAGGGCTCAGAGGAGCTGGCAGGGCCGCCTTGCCTTCCTGGGCCCAGGCAGAGCTGTATTGATGTGCACTGCAGAAGTGCCCAGGGCTTTATTTAAACCAGGACTGTATTGCATTCATTTCAGCAAGGGCCCAGCTGCAGCAGGTAGGCACTCTGCCAAAGGCACTTTTATTACCATATGATGAAAGCTAAGCTCTGATGCCTCTTGACCCCTAGCCATGGGCTGGCAACTGTGACACTGGGAGAAACCCGCTGCAAAGAAAGTGGGAATTTGAAGTGGCAGAGAAGAATTTTACTTATACCGGTAAACATGGAATGCAATGAGCAGAGAGAAATGAAACAGAGCTAATGGCATGCAGAAATCATGGACAACAGTGACACAGAAGTCAATAATTGCGTGATTATGTGGATAACAAGCTAGAGAGACAAAGCTTCAGTTTCTAAATTGAAGATCTGTGATATGGGATATGCATAGGTGGGCAGCCTATGAAAAGAGAGAAATCCTATCCAAGAAAACTCAGAGACTGTTTCAGTGAGGATCTCAGGGCATCTGCAGGTATAAGTTTCAGTATGGGTGGACACTCATTCCTACAACCCCAGTGTGAGCCAAAGCCTTCCCTATAATCTTATTTCTTCCTATCTTGTCACTAAGACAAAATCATATTAATGTCTCTGGAAAGTTCTGCTCCTTTTAATTTCAAATACTCTACAGTTCTAAAGGTAATCAGCATTACTGGTCATGTTAAAAAATGTTGAACTACCCACAGTTATATTATCCTATATGAGGTGAAAAATTAATCTATTAGCCATTTGTGATTAGGCAGTCTTGATAAACACTGCCCTCAGAAACCCCAGAGTTTACTTCTCAACCTCACTTCATCATCAATGCTTTTCTGCTTTTATTTCCTATATCATAACTACATCTAAGGCGGGAAAATATTGCCTATATATTTATTCCAGTTTTGCTAAACCACAGTTCACATACAACTTCTAAAGCCATCTTTAAACATCTCTAATAAACAAGTATCTTAACAGGCTTAATCTGCCTTGTGTGTTTAGTATACTATAACCTACTGGAACAGTTAAGATTAAAATCACATTTTTACGAAGGCTCAGAAAATGTTTCCTTGCTAGAGGTTAAACCGCTCCTAGGGGAGGAGTCAGAGGTGGGCTCCTGGCAGCAACACTGCTGTACAGACTAACCGGGAGGTACTGGCTGTGCTCTGCACTCTGAGAAGGCAGTCTCAAGCTGCCGTGCCCCACTGCCAGCTGCCTCTTCCACAACAGGAGGCCTCGCCGGCAGCTGGCCGACTGCCCGGGGGGACATGCCTCAAGGTGCCTTGCTCTGGTAGGCAGGCACTTATGTCAAGGGTCCCTCGGGCTCCCAAGGGCTTCCTGCAGACCACGCCAACATTTTTGCCACTGTACTGACAGTTTTGAAATCTTCTACCACACCCAGTGCTTTGCACTTTCCAAACCCACCTCTGAATGTGTTATTTTTCACACGAACACACTGTAATAATCAAGCCCAGAAAATGCAGCAGGAAGCATTTGTGCTGACATCCTGCTCTCCGTCTTAGCGGCACATGAAAACAGCATTTCTAATATCTCCCTTTATAGCCTGAACCGAGATTACACTGAGCAATGACCGTGGTCTCTAGTCATGGCAGGGATGCTTGTTCTCTTCTCTTTCAATATGAACACGCACATTTTAAGAAGGAATGTAAACCCCATTCAACACGCTTTGTACCTAGTGTCTTCTCAGATATTCCTACACTAGGGCATCTATGCCATGTCTCTGTTAGATTGCACTGCAGGGCTACGAGAGGGTCTGGTGGCCTGAACCACGTGCTGAGGATCCAGTGGTCACATTAGACATCCTGATGCCTCTGCGTTACATTAGGCAGGGGCCTGTAGTCATTGGCAGTGGGAGCACATCTTACTGCTTGGTTTCATCTGAAAGGGGTTTCGTGGCTCTGAGACTCTCTGCAATGTAAACCAAAGAGCAGGCAGTGGCCAGGATCAGGCGATCTGCTTGAAAAGCACGTCTGACCTGGATTAAAATATTTAGGAGGGTGCATCTGTAGATTTAGGCTAAAACTAACCTGCAAACCACGTCTGGATCTATACCTGGACTTGGGCCCATCTCCAATTTCAGTGTTGAGAAGCCAGGAGCAAGGAGAAGCCATGAGAAACAGTCTGACTAGTGTTTTTAGAGTGCTCATGAAATTTACTGAGATGTACTGAAAAATGATTGTCAGGACCTTTTCAATAATTTTAGCAAAAAATACTAGCTTTAGCAACATGAAGCTGTGTCAGGGGAGGGTTAGGTTGGATATCGGGAAAAAGTTTTTCACCCAGAGGGTGGCTGGGCACTGGAACAGGCTGCCCAGGAAAGTGGTCACAGCACCAAGCCTGACAGAGTTCAAGGAGCATTTCAAGCAACATTCTCAGACACATGGTGTGGTTCTTGGGTGTCCTGCACAGGCCCAGGAGTTAAACTTGGTGATCCTAACTCAGTGTATTCTATGATTCTATGGTTCTTAGATTCTTATTTGTGGACGTAGTAGATAGATTTGTTACCTGTTCCCTTCAGTAAGAATACTTCATGGAATTAGCCCAGGCCTGTGTTTAGTGGGCAGAGAAGTTCAGTCAGAACTCCTTGTATGACTGTCATATGCATTTTTATAACTTTTTGCTTTCCATCAGAATATGATGTAATGACAGACTCCATGGATCCACAGTATTTCTGTTCTGTTCTTGTCCTTTTAATGGATTCCAGCTATTAATTTGAATCTGCCTCATCTTACCTCTACTTTTATCATTTTAAGTATACTTCAAAGTTCATTAATGAGTAGCCTTAATAAACCCAGGCTGTGCCATAATTACAAATGTCTGAATCACTCACTCTGAGTAGTTCCGATCTTTGCATTCAAGTGCAGGTACTCAAAGGCACACTGCTGTGTATAGATGCAACCACACACATTCATACTCATTTCTAGGGCTGCCTTCACAGTACTTAGGCATAGAATGAACTCTGGGCCATGGAGTTGTTTTAGTGGAAACACAGATGAAATCATCTTTCACCTCCAGGTCACCAGTATGATTCCATCAGAAAACAGCACTGCTGACTGGAAGTTTTCAGCCGGACACTGAGAGCTTAAGAAACCTCATGATCTCAGCACAGCTGTTAATAGAAAGCAAACCTAGCACTAACTCATGTCACTTTTGGCAGCCACAGCAGAAAGACCAAATTCCCAAATCAGCATGGGGGCTGCACGGCTCTTTTAGCCCAGGGGTTGCTTCACAGTGGGCAGTACATTATCCTGGCGGGGTGGAGATTGGAAAAACTTGTATGGCAACCCTTTGGACTATTCCTGTCCACAGGTTAAGAGGTGGTCACTTTTCATCTCATTCCATAGGCTTCCTATTTATAGAAAAGGAAAAATATAGGAAAGCGGCCAAAAGAGTCACTTGCAACTTCTATTGCATATACTAGAACAAACTCAATTCTTAAATAAGGATTTGAACCTCCTGGGGCTGTATCTGAAACCTATTCATTTCTTTCAATGTGTGCTCAGGTAGATAGTCTCAGTGACCTGACTAGGAACTGTGTCTCTGCAAGACCTAAGGACTTACAAAAGTCTTAAGAGTTTGGACCCTTCACAACTAAATTTGCCTTCATGTTTTACTGAGAAGGTGTCTTCTCTCATTTATTTTGCTGATGTGCAAAAAATATTCCTCTTCTTTGAGCTAACTCATCCATACCCTTTGCTTGAAAATCAGGACAAAAATTAAATGACCATTGCTCTGCTTACCGGCCTTTTGCAGAAGAAGAAGAGAGATTGACTGTTTCTGTTGCTCTCAGAAGTATAAAGACGTAAAGCTACTAATTTGTAATGATGATGCAGGCATAAGGAGCATGAATTTGCAATTCTGGCCTCTCCAAGAGTCTGCACAAGGTGTAGATGCCAGCAGTTTTCTTCAGCTGGCTGAATGTAAAGGTGAAAGCAAATGTGACAACCTTTCACTGTCAAGGGAGAAAAGGTAGGTTAGATGCATTATTCATAAGGGACTTTATTTTCATGCCATATTCAGATCCATCCCGGCACCTAGTTATCACAAAGTTGACAAAATAAATGGCACTGGAAGAGGGAAGAAAGTTAGTGAGGACTGGAAGAGCTAAATCTACAGAGTTAGGGAGTAGGATGGGAGTCAAGGTCTGTAAGAACTCAAACGAGAATTTTTTGAGCTCCAGAATGGAGGACTGATCTCTTACAGATGTTCAGCTCAAGGCTGTCCATACCCTTGGGTAGCTAATATGCAAGTTACTGAATTACTGTATTTCCACAACATCTGAAAGAAATTTTTCAGCACTTTTAAGGGCCCTTGCTACAGGTTAGTCTCTGATAGCTAACAGGGAGTGAGCTCATGCTGCAGCTGACTGGTCTCTTGTCTTTTTCTCAGAAGTCAGTTTCCACAAAGCCTGTGAAAACTTTAGATTTCAATATGTTAAATGTTGCTGAAACTGGCCAATGAGCTGAAAAGCCTGTAGGGACATGCACACGTACACAAAAAACGAGGCACAGCCTAAGCCTTGTTTTCAAAGAAAATGAGGTTAAAAAAATTCAGAATGTGAAAACGAAAATTCTAAGTCATGAAGCTCTAAGGTATTTGTTTTCCCTATCGGGACATAGGATTTGAGACGTCTTGGCCATGCCCTGAGCCACACCAGCTCTTTTTTTGCTTAATTCCTTGGCCCAAACAGCCCTCACTCAGACAGCAGTTCCCATCATGTGTCTAATAACACGACCAGCTGAGTTTATTTAGGCTTCATACCTTAAACGAAGGTCTTTTACATCTTAAGAGAGGAAAGGACTTTGTGTGTGAAGCTCGAGAGTGAGGAGGTTGCTTAGTGGCTAACCTGTTTGATCAATGTGAGTTGTACTATGAGCACGCTGTTTGGGGAAGTCTCGTGGAGGGAATGCTGCACACAGCTCCCAAAAGGCTGGGCTTTCATGTGGGCTAAGCTCTCTGGATGAGGGAGGGGTTGGTGTTCATGGGTGAGCCCGTAATGAATGTGCCTCTCTGTTGCTGGCCTTGTTGAAGGCCAATTCAGACGCTGAATAACTTTTGTTAAAGTGAATGGCCACGTAATTGCTTCCTGAGGAAAAGTGTCTGTGTGGGTGGTGGGAAGGGTGGAGGTGATGATCTCAAATAGGGCAGGTAAATGGTAGTTTTGCTCTGTTGACCAATCTGACAAGTTTACACTGAAATCAAGGGAGTGATTGGGTTGGTTCCCTTTCTGAAGCTTCCCAATAGGTAGAGACAACCTATTAAACTAAGTAGGTTATCTTCAAAGGTGATGGTTAGTCTCCAGCACTCAGGCACCTGCAGCTGCAGAAATGTTGGGAGGTGGGAAGGTGAGGGAAAGAGGTGAATGACATCTTAGGACAACTGTTTTTGTAGGATTTATGTGGCTTTGCCTTTTCATCAACCCAACAGGAACTCAGTGTGCACTGACTCATCTGAGAGGAGCATCAGCAATATGTGGCAGGCAAAACAGTAACACCATGCTGCAGCTGGGTGTCTTTTTGTCCAAGTAGTCCCTTGGTGACCCCAGGCAACAAGAACAAGCCACTGGGACGCTTGCTTTATTGGGTTTTGGTGTTGACTCAGACTGGAGAAGTTGAAGTCATATAGTAGCAGCTTCACACTTGGATGTGCCTTCTGTTCTTATTAGTACAGGATAAATGAGGCACAAGATCTATAGGATTATTCTTGGCTGCTTTTCTCAGCAAACTTGCTCCTCCAGCCCAGCATTACTCCTCCCGAACCTCCTTCTCACCACTTTTTGTTCTCTCTACCCAATCTTGATTATTTTAAAGCAATATTCAAGCCCTACCAAGATGAAGTAAAGGAGTTCAAGTGGCCATCCATGGGAAGGGTACTGTACCTTAGGGAAGAGTCTCCTTATGCAATGCTTGGTTTGGGGTTTTCTTTTTTTGCTTCACCCATGGGTGACTATCAAGGGCAAAGGGATGATACTTTCCCTGCAAAGAGATGTTACCCCGCTCTACCACCCTGAGTGAGTTTTATTCACCTCCTTTGATGTCACTCAGTTCTGGGCTTGGGTGTTCCTTTCTGTCTGCCAGGAAATACTGTGACACAGGTGTTGGTGTTGCACAAACTACCTCTTAACAACCTGGAGAGGGGGAAACTCACACAGGGAAAGAAAAGTAGGTGGTGACTGAGTGTTTACTGGTGTCTTTTCTCACCTGTAGTTGAAGAAATTGGATCTGAATGAGTGATCTTTACCTAGCAATTCAGGAGAACATTAACGTGAACCCAAGGACCCTGTGCGTTCTGCTGGTGGTTTTTGTATAAATCACTTAACCACCCTCTGTTAAAGCACTGTGCTTCCCTTTGGCTCCTGTAGGTATCATGCCTTAGGGCTGCATTGCCAGGGGAGCATGCACCTTCTTCATGCCAGCAAAGATCTGGCCTTCACTTCCACGGACATAGAGGGATAAATATTATATATTGTGTTTTCAGGTAGGGAGACACACTCCTGGCCTCAGGCACCCAGGAGTATCAAACTGCTGACTCAGCCCACAAGGTTCTCGACCAGAAAGCCCACCTGGGCCCAGCACAAATCATCAAGTGTGCAAGGATTCCAGCTTGTCATGACAGTATTTCTTTTGAACTGCTTTCTTCACTGCCAGCTTGGAAAAAAACATAAGTAAAAAGGCCTCAAGCAGAGTCCAGTTCACGTAAGGGCCGGCAACTCTGATAACCATGCTTGCTCTCTCAACTCACACACAGAAAGCCTGTTTCTACATGTCGTACAGTCATTTCCACTGAAGCCATGGGAGAATAAAGTTTCTGCTGTGTTAACCTGCTGGTATTTGACAGACACCTTGCACTGTAGTATATGTTGTACATGTTGACTGCAAGGGCGATGCTGGGTGATAGGACTAAGTAAGCTGGAAGATATTTTGAAACTCCATAGGAAATAGAGGGTAATGGTGTTGCTGAAGCTCTTGGGAATGCACTGGAGTGGAAAACTCTCTGGGGCAGGGAAGAGTGTACAGCAGGCTGGGCAGGGCAGGGAAGGTATGTCTACGCCATGCACTGCTGCTCCAGAGCTTCAAGCAGCAGAGACATCCATGGTGATATTTCAACCATGATGCTCAGGTCTGTGGAGCAAGAAACCCTTACGCTGCTGCATTGTTCTGTCATCTGCATCCAGCACTTCCCACATAGGTATGCTCTGGAAAAGGTAATATCAGGAAGGCTCAGTCAGTTCCGGTGTCCTCAGAAACTTCAACTCACCACAATGAAAACAAAAGACAGTGGAGTGTTTACCTGCTCATCCCCTCAGTGTTCATCTCTAGTGATAAACTCTTTCAAAATCTGCATGAAGCTCCAGGCTATATCTCTCTTTTCTGTCCTTCATTCTTTAGGTTTTAACTGTGCCCATGTCTGAGATTATTCTAGATGAATACCCTGTGACAATGGCTCCCTGGCAGCTCGTTAGCCAGTGAAAGACTGCAGTAGTCCACAGGATAGTGGTGTTTGGAGAGGGGTGGAGACATGGCTGGCAAAAAAAGTCCCTAGGTAGTCTACCCCAACACGATCTTTTGGGAGGAGGCTCAGAAGAAGCAAGAGGAGGGTCTGCTTCATCTGGTGCCTTGGTAAAGCACATACCACTACCACATGCTGTAAAAGTCTAGTATGTGAGTCCAGAAACACAATTGGAGAAACACAGGGGGAAGAGATGATGCGGGGAATGCAAATACAAAGAATTTACTTTGGGCTCTGGAAATACCAGAGACCCAAGCTGAGTTTGAGGGAATATGCATATAAAATATCTCTGCTTGTCTTGTTCCAATCTAGGTATCTGCAGCTCCTGTAAAAGATACTGGCTGGATGAGCATTTGGCTATTCTTGTGTTAATGTTTTTATGCAAGAAGCTGCTTTTCAATGACAAAATCCACAAAATGAAGGTGACAGCCTCTATACAGTGGGTTGTTTCTATTTTCCCAAGGTATTGAGAATTTGAGCCAGAGGAGAGAGAAAAGCTGAACTTTCTATTGCCCTGCATATGTAATTGCTGGGTATAGTAACCTAATGAAAAGAACCAGTGCAGGAGTTTAAAAGGATTAGCAACCTTAAATGCCAGTTACAGTGAACCACGAAATGCTGAAAACTGCACACAATCTCACCAGAACAGCAGTCTCTGGGTCTTGTGGAGGAAACCTCCTGGCCTGTCTGAGAGCAAATCCTGGAAATTCCTGTGTGCTTAGCAAACAGGTCTGCTCACAACGTGCCATCCTGCTTGTTCATGGGGTGTTGAAGATAGGGAGTGGTAGATACTGAAGTCATTGGGATGAAATAACACACCTGGCATTTGTGGCGGGTGGGGTGGTGTGTGTGTGTGGCAGGTGATGCTGCAGCAACTCCCCTTTCCCCAAGCATCCAGGTGAGGGGTGAGCCATGGTCCAGTCTAAATACACCATGCAAATGGTCTGGTAACCTGTGTTGGTGGACTTTGTGACCCTGACAAGCACATGGCAGGACTGCCAGGCTTGCACTCAGGGCCCTGGAAAGGGCCCTTCACCATCACATGGCTGAAGCAGTTTTGGACCTTCTCTCATAAATACCAAAGTAACATGTGGAGAGAAATCAGGACATGAATAGTCTATGCAACATACTAAGCTTCAAACTGGCCTTCCTTTGGACATGACAGGAAGGGCCAAACCCAGAAAAGTAGGTTTAGAAATGTAACTGCACCATTTCTTTCAAAGTAATCTGCTGATTTCAGAGTGGAGCTGTGCCTAAAGATATCCAACTTCCTGAACGGAGGGCTAGTGTTAGACTGGATTCATAGTGTCAGGCTGATATATTCCTACCCATCTGTTGAGTTCTCTGCTGCCTTCAAGGGGTGGATAGGGAAACTGGCAGAAGTCCTCCAGACTGAAAGAAAGAGAAGTTTAAAATGAAGGCACAGAGCAAGAAGCTGTTTTATTTGTACTGTGTTTGCAATCTCTAGGTAATCCCATCACTGCTTGCTCAAACACAGCAGGCTGATGTGCCATTTTACCACCATAGAAGTGTGTGCTGCATGAGCCGTCACAGCAGAATTATTTCGTGGTTTCTTTGAGATCACAGGCTCTTCAGTTCTCCCGCTGGCTTGTTCTGGGACCTGAATAAGTAGTCCAATACATCCTCAGGTAAGGTGAGGAGATGCAGGACAGCACGCGATATAGGACAGGCAAAGATCAAAGACAGCTCTGAAAGCTGTCCTGTGCCTCAAAGAGAAGACCAGTTATCCAGGCTGAGTGGGGCACATCCTCAGGAGCTCTGAGGAGAGGTCACAGCAGCTCACAGCTGGAGCCTGTCATCTCAGAAGCAATTCCTTCATCTGTTAGTTGTGCTATCTGTAAATGAGGTACCTTGTACAAGGCTTGTACAACATGCCAGGGTTTGTGGTAATCACCTATGGGGCACCTGCTGCATTTAAAGACTAATTTTAACAATAATGCATCTCATTAAAGCAGTTGGCATATTCTGTGTTTTGTAGGACATGTTTGCTGCCATACAGCCATAATATATTTATCACAAGTGAGCATATTGTTTGTGTAGCTTTTCTTCTACACTATAGCACTGTTCCTGACACTTAGTGCCTAAACCTGTTTTGTATGCATCAGAATTTCCAGTGATTAATTTCTCTGCAGCCCATAGAGAAGTCAGAACATAAAACACCAGGCAGTGGAGGCTGCTAAAACAGACCTGCATGAGAAGAGCTCCTGCAGCAAGGTTCCTTCAGGGCTTTTACTGGGACATCATAACTGGAGGAATGAACTGGGTTGAATGCTTTGGTTGTGCTCTCCAGAATAGGTATTCTGAAGTCAAGACTTGTCTTATGAGACAGCTTGAAGACCAGCTTCTTAAGCTTTGAAAGAACCTTTGTAAAATTATTAAGGGCTTTTGAATAAAGACCCTGAAGGTATGCAGTATTATGATGCTATGTAGTCATAGAGATTTAATTGAAGGTATTTAACTGCAGTGGCTGTAAAACAATTGAAATTATACTTGACCTCCTCTTTGGAGCAATGCTTTTAGACAGATTAATAAGGTAAGTAACATTTAAATTCTTTGTATCTTTCCTGAGGTTTTTTCCAATACACTTAATGGAGTTTTCACAATGCAGCCAGATTGGCAGGTGTAAGGAATTCTAGTAATTATGCCCCCTAAATTCCTTGTACTTCTTTCCAGCTAAGTATCTTTAGGATCAAAGTAAACATGATAACAACTGTCTGTAAATGACATTCTCTGGAATGACATACAGAGAATCTGACCTGAAAAAAATATCAAAGAATAAGTAGTTTTCCCAGTAAATCAGGGACAAGACAGAGTACCAATAGACTCTTAGTGGCAAACCCCTTCATGTACATGTTTACAGGTTACTTATTCAGTTGCAGGTGTAGAAATTCATGTGGTCTCACAGTTTAAGTAATAATGGGCCAACCAAAAAGGCTTGTTAATTTAGTCTAGATGCTAATCTGATCTTCAACTGAACCTATCCACTCAAGTAATCTACCCAGCAATCTTCAGGAGAAGAGACTTTTTCTCATGTAGAGCCAGCCGAACAAAAATGTAACCTAACCTCTAACTGAGATGGTTATGGAGAAGATGTATTCCCTGTGGGCAATTTGTGCAGGCATGTATGGAGGAGCAAGCAGGCACCTAAATAACGTCTTTTTATTAGGGGAGTTCCTTGCCTAGTGTCGTGAATGAGTTTTTTAAGATTGCTTTAAAAATCACTGGCAATGGTATCAGTAAAAGCAGGTTTAATATAAAAGCAACAGCCCAACAGAGTTCATTGCCAAGGCTCACTCTACTACTTACTAGATGGTTAAGGCACACAGAGGAAAAACAAACAAAAATCCAGAGTCAATCAAACCAACAGCAATAAACCCAAAACTGTCTATTGGGAGGGGGCAGGGTTGGAGGGGAGGAGGGAATAAAAGGATAGGAGGGTTAAGGATAAAAGGGAATACGGCCTGAAGGCTCAACAGCACTTAACAGCACTTAAACATAACAGCACCTTAAACAGCATTTAAACTTAACAGCACCTTAACTTAACAGCATTTAACTTAGGTTATAACTAAAATAAACAATTTAGCAAAGGATTCATATAGGATTTACTATACCACAACAGTAACTTACTTACAGACCTAACTTACAAATCTAAAGTACTTAAGAATCTAGGAGAGCAGCATTTCTCCCACATTTGCTATAGCATATGCACACTTCCATGCACACCGACCTCAAAAGCGTGTGCATGGTACCTGTGAAAAATTCCCCTCGCAGTTACTGAAATGCTCACTTCAGATGCCTTTGCATCTTCTCAGTGGGCGAAGGGTTGAGCCTCGAGGAGTGGGCCCAGGATCTGTCATCGTTCAGTGATCTGGTACAGCAAAGTTGAGATTTCCCTGGCGCTGAGAGGCCCCAGCCCCACTCAGAGGGAGGTTGCTGGTCACAGCCTGCTGCAGTCCAGGAGAGCTCAAATGGTCTTGTTTGGGAGCACTGCTTATAGGGCTGCAAGAGTTGGCGCTGTAGTCATAATGATGTTTCATATTGCCCACACTTTGGGTCGAAAACCTTATTTGAAAGTTTGAGAGCAAAAATATTATCCCACTTGTGTTGCTATTCAGGAGGAAAAAAGGTTTCCAAGGTTGTTCATTAAAAAAAAAGAAGCAGGAGCTCATTAGATAGCAAAATTTCCTGGGAGCAGACAGTGTTTCTGATAATCTCAAGAGGACCTGAAGCCAGGTGCTGTTCCTCAAGGTCTAACAAGCGTCTCTCAGATCATAGTGCAGCCAGGGGGGAGAGGGGAGGGGGAAGGCGCCACCAAACCCAGTGCACTGTGTTGTGAGACAGGCAGCTGGAAGCACCAGTCACAAGAACGTCCCACAGCAAATGGGGGTGCCAAGGTGCCTCCTTTCTCCTGGTCAATGTGCTCCTGCTTGTGCACTTTAGCTTCTCTTGGATTAGAAAGTAACTGAGTGGGGATTTATTCTTAGGCCACCTGTGCCTTGCTCAGTTCCTTTTAAAGGACCTGAGATCCCCAGAGTGATCCGGAGGCACCTCTCTGTCCGATAACAAATTGTGCTCTGGAAGTGCAAGGCTGGCTGAGGTCAAGAGCAAGTCCTTGTGCCCAAAACCTTCCTTCGCTGATGGGCGCAGTGCTCCTCCTTGAGCAGCATGTAAAAAGCTAGGAAGGGCTTCTGGGGCTTTGTCAGGTGTCATGCAAGACATATGACCAAAGTCCGTGCCAGATCAGATCCACAGTCCCATGTGTCTCCCACAGGAACATTATTCCTCTGCTGTGCAAACAGTAAACTGAGCTCTTGCAGTGTGGGTTAGTGGTGAAGCTGCCATCAGTGTCAGGAAGGCAGGGCAGGGCCAGAACCACCTACTGAACTTTGGGAACTGGTCACAGAGGACATGACAGATTTTGCCTCTCCCTGGTGTTAAGGGTGGTGGAGTAATTTGTTGATGCATTCTTGGAATAGTTTAGATGAATTTTGCAAAGACCTGTTTAAATAAAACATTAGATACACTTTTTCTTAAGGTTTGAAGAGGGGTTATGATTATTTTTACTCTCAATCACACGTCTAAGAATAATCCCTTACTCAGTCATCCTTGGCAGGAAGGGAAGCAATATACTGGCTTTAGAGGCTAGAGAATTACCTGTTTATTTTTAAATAAATGTTTCTTTGTGCTATTCCTGACAGAGCATCAGCTTTCCTGTTCCACCCTTACCATTTAATGTAGGACGGTCATCCCCTTTTGTCCTAATTAACTCAAGTCCTGCAACTGTGTAAGTTTGTGACATTTTATTTCATTTTATTTAGGTCATACCAGCCTCATGTGCCTGTTAAGTAAATAAGCAGTTGACCAAAAGCCACTCATCTTCATGTACAGCAGGTATGTGAGGCAATGGGAACTGTTCAGTTGTTTGCCCAGTATTTCTTGTGAAGTCATTATTCCTTTTCTCCTGCTGTCCACACTTGGGGCCTAACATTACCTTGATCCTGACTTGAAAAATGAAAGCAAACAGAGGACACTAGGGTCAGGGGAATGAGTCTTTCCTCATTCCTCTGGCACAGATCCACAGTACAGGCTTTCTGCTGTATCACGGTTATGCGCAAGGAAGACGGCAGTCAGGTCTGTTTCTGGTCCTGTCACAGGCTCTGGGGACCTATTTCCTGGCTGCCTGGAAACTCACAGGTTCACCTTTCTCTGGTGGAGGTAGCAAAGGTGGCATTCACTGCATGCTCTGTCTGTGTGAGCAATACTCCCATCATAAGAAGGCACCCAGCTCCCTTTTCTGGCACCCCATGATACCAGAGAGAGGCTTGCAGGCTGCACTGCTGTGTTCACAGCCTGTGCGCAGCTGCCAAGTCTGCTGGTATCCTCCTGTATCCTCTCACGGAGAGGACTTTGATTATCTGATAAAACTATGGACAGAGCATCACAAATGCTTATACATTAAAAGTACATGCTTGAACAGGTGGCAAACCCCCAGTGAAGGAGAAAGTACTTGGTTAGATTCAATCTGATGACTTGTAAATTTTGCTCCCTTTGTGATGGTTAACAGGAATGGTCTAAATGTTTCTTCCTTCCTCTTTCTTCCTCTGCCTTTTGCTGCCTAGGGCTTTTTCTCCCTCTGCTCTAGCAACTCACTGCTGAACTCAGTGCTGCTTTCTAGGCACGGAGCAGTCAGTAAGCATTTCTCCAGCATGGCGGTGTTCCTGCCTCACTCCTACCCTGCTGCTGTGTCTGCCCGCTGGCACCTCAGCATGTGAACAACACTCATGCTCTCCTGTCTGCTGAGAGAGCAGTGGTAAGCTGTTCTGTGGGACTGTGTGCAAGCATGGGGCTGTGCCCCATGTCATTTCACTCCACACAAGAATCAGAGGAGGAACACATCCTTCTCCTGGCAAAAAAGCAAGAGTTCAGAAGTGTTACCTGCTTCTGCTTGGAATGAAATGAAAAACTTTCCAGGTGCCTTCCCTTCCTGGAATGAGGCAGGAGCCTGCTGGCTGCGACATTCGCTGGGGATGCGGGAGGCACATGCACAAATCATCTCTGTAAATGATTCAGTCAAGGGCTGGAGCTTGGCTTCCCACATCTAAGACAAGTAGTCTAAACAGTGAATCTTTTCTGCAGTGGCTAAATTTTGTTTTGACCTTTTTGCATCCTTGGTGAATATTGGCAGCATCAGAGATCTCTTGTTTTGATGACTCTTATTGAATAAACTGTTTTCCTGGTCAGTGCTTCGTGCTCTCTCTCAGTTCTGCACCAAATATGATTGCTCAACAGGACAGTTTCTTCCCATTACCAGCATGTATGTAGTTACCTGCAGCACCACTATTTGTCAGACTCCACCCAAAGCATAAGACCTTCAGGTAAAGTTCACGTATTTGAGTTTTCCACCACTAATCTTTTCAATAAGCTTTCATGCTAGCCCCTGCATGGTGCCCAGTTCCTGACTGTGGCTTAGCACACCAGAGTTTGCTCTCATCTGGCCCACAAGCAACAGGGATCTGTGGTCCCATGATGACCCATGTTCTGTGTTCTACCACATCTTTTGTCATCTTTGCTCTTCAGCTCTCTTGTCTAACGATTACCCATATCAGTTAGTGTCTGTACTAGCTTCAACTGAATTGCCTGAAATAGCCCTCCCATCATCTAAATTTAGACTTTAAAATACAACTAAAGAGTGCATGGTAGTTTAGTGAATAGCTAGCCAGTCTTTGGCATGATTCTGCTTCTGAAAATCAAATTGCATGTGAGCATTAATATTGCTTCTCAAAAACTCATTCAGCAGCAAGCCTGGTCATCTTACATTGGTTTTGGTTATTTTGTTTCCCTAGTCTATTTGTTTCTGAGGCATTTTTTATGCTGTAAAATATGACAAGATATTTTGTTGTGAAGTGATTCTTAGTTTTGGCTTAGGTCATGACAGATATATATCCTGAGAGATGACAATATTATGTAAAAATGAACATATAAATTATTTGGCAAGAAAAAAAAATTTACCATCTTTCTGTCTCTTCCTTCAGAACTTAAATTCTAATAGATGTCATCCATATAAATTCCTTTATAGCAATAAAGAATGAACTAAAGAAAAGAGAGGCATATGTTATATATAGTAAGACTTCTTTGTTTCCCTGATGACTGGGAATACACACAGAGTACAAAGCAGAGGTGTATATTGGAAGCAACATGACACTTGCCTCTGCAGAAATTCAACAGCTAAAACAAAAATGAAAGGGAATAGACCTACCAGCTGCTCAGATTCAGCAGTTCCACTCCTTACATGCTCTTCAGTATGTTTCCTAAGAAGTGTAGGCTTGGATTTCTGTGAAATTTATCTTGCTAAGATTATGAGGGAGGTTGGGAAGGAAGGATGAAAATCAGAATCGTCTGCAAAATAACTCCTTCTCCTCTCCCCCACCCCATCCCAGCAACATGAGATATCAGTGGCAGAAGGTCATGCAGATAATTGCAACATTATCTCTTGTGCCTTGAGAACTTGGGTCCTCTCAGACAGAGGGTGATAAATTAGAAATTGTCAAAATTCCATTCATGGAAAACTCCAACATTGCTAAAACTAGAACCAGGGCAGTAAACTCCAGAACTTCCCAGAGAAAATAAGTTCTGGAGTTTAATTTTTTCCAAAGTGAAATGATTCTGCCTGACTGAATTCTGCATGTTGTTTGTTTGGGGTTTTTTCACCTTAAAAAAATCAATCTGACCAACAACAGCTTGTGCCCTGTTCCTACATGCCTGGGAATCTGAAAATCTGAAATCCATGGCCTGAGCTGGCTCTGCAAGCTTCAAGGCTCCCTAAAGTGCAGCTGTGAATCTGAAATTCCTGAGTGAAACCTTTCTGTGGTGAGGTCTCCATGAAACCAGGTACTCTGGAAGCATGGCTTCTCCATCAGCCTGACCCTGGGACTAGCAAGGAACCTAAGTGACATTTCATCAACAGAACTTTCTCAAAACTGAACAACTACTACAAAAACCTTTTAGTTTTGAGTATTCAGATTGGAAGTTTCTGACCAGATGTAGTTTAGCTCTTTCTGTGACTTCTCTTCAGTCTGTTGAGTTCAGTTCACATGGCCTGGACTTAGATCTGTTTTTGGGTTCTTGATGTCCTCCTTAGTGTGTTTTGCCTCTTTCATGTATTCAGTCCTACTTCACACATTCCAGAAACTGTGTACCTATTCCCCAACTAAATGAATGCTGGTTTTCAATGGTAAAAAGATAGATAAACGTATTTATCATCAAAGCATGAGACTGTAATTGCATAGAAGTTCCTTACTGGGGCATAGATGATCCTATTTGGTATTACCTGAGAAAGTGAGGCTTGCAACATGTACAAGAGAGGGATAATCTAGTTATTTCAGTGGATGGTGGAGAGGGCTTAAAAGCCATTAGTGTTTTTGATTAGGTGAATTGTAAATGTCGGTAGCGCTGGCAATTCCTGCTTCTACCAAGCAGATTCCTTTTCCATTCACTCTCAGGATCCATACCAAGCACTGTCCAACATTATGGTGCTCCAGAGCATCATGTCTTAATGTGTCCTTCTGTAAATGCCACTAAATACAACAGTATTTGTGTTAATTGCTTTTTTCCCCCTAAGTCAACAAGCAAGGTATTGCCATAGCGGAAAAACACTACAGCACTTGGGCTAGGGCCCAGATGCTTTCTGTGATGGTAAACCAATTGAAATGCATAAATGCTGAAATTACAGGGGGAAACATCTCTATATTCTTTGTGTGTTACAGCAGCACATTCCCATAAGTTAGCCCCATTGTCCGTCATCTTGCCAATTCAGTTTTAAATGTTGGAATCAAAATGTTGCCCTATTTGGAAGGCAAGATCCCCAAAAGCAGGCTTTTTAGAAATATTCAGCAAATTGGTAGGCAATGATTTCTAGATCCATATGAAAATAGATGTGCCTTTTGTTGTAAATAACTATTTCTGTTTCAATGGTGACATGAAATGCAATGACTTACATAGTTGTCCCAGACAGCTTTCATTAATAACATACATATAACTTTTCTCCATATGAAGTATGACTTGTGTCATCTCCAAAAATCATTTAAAGTTTTCTTAAAATCCCATGTCCTTCTGAAGGACATTGGCCAGGTACTGGAATGGTGGAAGGAGTAAACTAAAAGGTGTTTCAACTCTGCCAGACAAGAAGCAGAGGTTGAGTACAGCTGTATCCAGGCTGGAATGGTTAAGCCCCAGGAACAAGGGCGCAAGGAGAAGGATGGTGCTGGGCCAAGTGGCACCATCGCGGGAGCCATGTACAGAGACCTGGGGACACCGTGGTGGCCCCCCAGTCCTTGACAGATGATGGGGTGCTTACATGCTGACTCTATGCAGAAGGTGTGAGCTCTTCAGCTCAGGGCAGGTCTCCTCGGGGCTGCTCTGCCTGTGTCTGCCCTGCCAAGACAAAATCCCCAGGAGCAGTCACACTCTCCTCCTAGTTACCGCAGCTTTGCACGCTCAGCCCTCTCCCTCTTCCTTCAACAAAAGGCTGTATTTACTCGTACCCGCTCCCATCTGGCCTTCAGCAATTAATCTCTGTGCCTCTAACTGCAACACATCGTGTGATAATTCGTTATGTTAATCCCATGTGTCAGCGAGCCACTCAAACACTGCCCTGCTTATCTTTTGGAATAAACCTGGGATTTCCAGCCATGCATGTAAAGAAACAACCACATTCTCTGTCCTTCATGTACACAAGGCTAAAGTTTGCATGCTCCCGTGCCTAAGGTACTGTGTTCTTACCTCGTGTCAGAATTTTGGAGTAATATAATCAAGGGGACCTAACTACACATTTGAATCTGCAAGCCCCCTTCCTCTTTTAAATGCAAATCTCTAGGACAGAAACAGTAAGGTATTAAACATATTTACGCTATTATAAACCACTGTATGAACAGCAAAGCTAATGAAGGTTGGTTTTGTCTTGTCTGGACCCAGCTGCAGATGTTACTGAATCTTTCAGGAACACCTTTGAGACCATTGCTGCCTTGGGTGCTGTTTAAGATACTCAGCCAACTAAAATGTTGCTGAGGGGGTATGTAGATGACAGACAGTCAGAAGGGGAGGCAGTGAAATTAATGACACATCCTTTTCTCATAGAAGCAAGCCGAAACCCCTCTCACTATACGCACCAAATTCAGTCACCTTGCATTATAAAAGCTGGATTCAGCTCCTCTTCACGTTCCTTTCCCATTTAATAGGGTTGTAGTGAGTGTGGGGGCAATTTTTAAGATGGTCTGTTCTGGTTGTGGGTGTCAAAAGAGATTTAGGATAGATAAACCAGTACAGTCTGGAGCAGGGCTGTGTTTTCCTGGCACTGAGGGGAACAGCTTGTTGCTGCCCTTGGCAGTCTTCCCACAGGCAACGCCTTGGTCTCCTGCAGGTAAGAGGAGCACCGTAGTGCTGACCCACCTCGTGAGCACACATTTAAAGGAAGGGGGAGGGAGGGGATCCTGAACGTGTACGGAGTACTCAGTCCCTCCAGCCAGAGCCTCAAGACTGCAAATACAAAGCCTGAGAAGGAAGCAGCTAGAGCTGCCACTGACTCGGGTGTCCTGTGGCCACTGAGGACTGCTGGAGATCCTGGGATACTTTTTCCAAGCACTTGGCCCCTCAGAAGCTCTTAAATTTGGCTTCAACAGCCCTCAGTTGACTGAGTACCACTGAGGATCTGGTGTGAAAAGGACACAGTGTCTCTCCGAGAGCTAAAACCAACTCTTCTGAAGCCCACAGCAAGCCATGGATGTCCTTCAACTGGGTCACATCCGTTTTAGGTCCAGTTGCTTTCTTTTGGTTCTCCACATAGCTGAATGCCACCCCTCTTGGGTCTGTGACCAGATGAAAAACAAAAAAGAGGGAGGGAAATTATTAAGATAATCCAGGCTATTTTATTTCCTTTATTTTTTAGATTTTCCTTTCTCTGCTGTCAAATTTCAACTTAGCTAGAATTCTTTCTAAAATAAATTGGGAGTGTTTATATGCTGAAATGATGGTTCGATTTCTTTCTCCTTTTCTTTCCAACTAGATTAAATGAGCCATGTTCTGCTGGAACTGAAAAATATTTTCAAGTGTCCCAAACTCGCTGTTTTCTCCTTTTTAACTGAATGAAATATTTCTCTGGCATAAAGCTAAGCAATACAATATCATGCTTCATTTGTTTCAGGTAGCCACTGGTATAAAGACATAGTTAAGGATTTTTGTGCAACTGCCTCTGTGTTTTTGTTTTTAAATTCAGGTTTTTTCCTTAGGGCTATTGCAGCATTGGTGTTCCTCCTATGAAAACCTGAGAATTTGCAGGAGCCGTGGGCTGAATAATATGTTCCAAATATGCTCTGTAATATCATAAGAGTCGCAGGTTTTCAACTCAGAATGAGGAACAGATTTGCCAAAAGCACTAAGCTTGGGCCCAAAAGCTGAACTCCAGACACAATCAAAATAACAAGGCTCCAAGCTTTCCTGCAATCAGCCAGCGACTTCAACTCTTGCTGCTTTTAGCTTAACGTCAAGCTTCCCTACCAAGTGTTTACATGTCACTCTGCTAATCAGGCAAACACAGAGGCTGCAAATCAAAGAGCAGCATCCTTGCTATCAGTGTCTAACACTATAAATCCAGTCTGTCCACTTCAAATGGCTCTAGGTCTGCTTTCCCAGCCTCCTCCTGGTCTCCTCCTCGGGGCTTTTCAATCTCAATGCAAAAGCAATAACAGCCTATTCCTTAAGGCATGCTTCCCAAGCATATCCTCCCTCCCAACCAAAGCACTGCTTCCCTTGCTTTGTTTTTAAACCAGCAATAACCTAGTGAACAGAAGGGTTCATTAATCCAGGGAGAGGCTGTATGCCCAGCAGGGACACAGAGCAGGCTGTGTGGCTCCCTGGTCAGCCTCATGGAGGCCTCAAAGACCAAGAGTCCACTGACCTAAGCAGGGGTCCCTTTGCTGAGAGGCTCAGCTTGCTGGCTGAGAGGGCTCAGCTTGCTGGCTGAGAGGGCTCAGCTGCCTGCAACAGCAGATGGGGAAAGAAGGACTTGAGACAGAAGTTTGCTCAGGGCCACTGAAGCTTGAGGTGCAAGCAGGTTTTGTGAAACACCATTCTCCCTCTGAACTCTTTAACCTTAAACTAAGGCAGTGAGGAATCTGAAGAGGAAGGCAAAGGGAACAGAGGGCACTCACCTGTGTTTCCCTGATCGTGCCTAAATGCTCAGGTAAGCACAGCTTTGAGTCTAGAGCTAGAACTCTTCCACCTTCCAGGGTGGCACTTAAGGCTGGCACTGGTGCCAGTGCCAGGCTGGACATTTCTCAGGCTGTTTCAGGGGGAAACAGCAGGAACGGGGCTCAACCTGCTGCCACCTAGACTCAGAGCAGCCATCCATCCTAAGCCAGGTTTTGTACCTCTGCTCTCAATGATTATGGTGATGCTGACCTTGCTGGAAGTGGTGCTGACTGCTGCCAAGGGACAGCAATGCCCAGAGGGTCAATGCAAACCATCAGCACTATACTCACATCTGTGCCTGACCCACCAGGCAGGGATGGGTAAAAACATTGCTTAGTTAGGTTTAGTGGTCATTAATGAAGACCTGTGCTTGTTAATGAGCTGAAAAGAGAGTTTTCTCACATTTTTAGCAAGAAACAAAAGGTTGTAAAAAGACAAGTACAAGGTTGATGCAGGTTTCTTGGTGTCCAGCCTTTGTAAACACTGCTGACAGTGCATCATCTGATTTATGAAGAAATAGCCAACATCAGATTTTTTTGGCATTCTGAATGCTATCTAGACTTTTCTGGCTTTCATGCATGAGAAATTGAAGGTTTGGATAGCAACTTCAAGAAGTTGGCAAAAAGTCATAAACCTACACACACCAATAGACAGGAATGAAGTCATAACTTGTAATGATGCTGAGTATTGCAAGATCTTCCAATCAACAGCCAAAAGAGCATGCTGGAAGGAAGAGATGGTACAGGAATGAATTCTGAGATTGGAACACAAACAAAAATGTGATTTCTAGGAGCACAAAAATGTTTGTCTGCTGAGGACTCAGTCCTGACTGACCTTTCTTGTTTGCTTTTTCATGACTTTATTGCTTTTATAGAGCAGATTTCAGAGAAGTCTGACACTGCTTCATTGGGCAAGCAGGAAGATTTATGCTGAGATTATTGCAGGCAGCGGTTATGATTTCATTATACAATACGAAGATTGTAATTTTGTGTGCTTACACAGAATGTTTAATGAGCACATTAAGCTAGATATGTTTTATTTCAGTTTGTATAGCAGCCTAAATGGCAAAACAGTATGATACGCTTGTTTATTTGGCATTAAAGCTCGGATTCAGTGCTTAAGCGTCTTGCTGAATTGGGGGGCCATGCTGTGATTTAATGGTTCAAATAAGAGTCTTGTAAGTGATCAAAACTCAGGGATCTGTAAATTCAGAAGAGTTTCTGACTGGTTGGAAATAATGCTGTACCGGCATGGTGACCTTGCAAACCTTTTCAACACAAAATAAGGTAATTTTAATGAGGCCTGTAGATACTATCACATTTTTCACATGTTGGGTCAGTCTACATACTGATAATGTGAAGGCTATAGGGTGAATTGTAAAATTTTCAGGGTGGAGTTTAGTGTCACAAACATAAAATCCTTCAGAAAATTTAGATTTCTCCTACTTGATGAACAATTTTTATTTCCCTTCATATTATTTGAAGACAGATTCCTCTCCCTTTAATATTGACTTGCTGTAAAAAGTAGATGTTGAAACTGGTTTATTTAATTCCAAAGCTTACTAAGATATCTGGGCTGATGGGGGTTTGCAAATAGTAGGACTGTGTTGCTCTAGTTATTAATAACACAGCTACTGTCTGGGCTCAGAAAAAAACAGTTGTTTAAGAACACATGAAAGATTCAGCTTTTGATAGCTTATATTTTCATAACTGATTAGCGTAAAATGTGATGTGTTGTATTTAATAATGGTGAGTTTATATCTAAAATAGATCCTTGGATTAGGAAGATCTGTTTTAAGAAAATGAGTTAATTTAGTATTATGGAGAAAAGCATATAACAGGCAAAGCAGGCTCTTGCTGTGCACTGGCTGTGTGTTTGAACACCAAGGTTACTGCAATCCCCCAGCTGAAGACTCAGCTCTCTTCCCTTCCCTCCAGCTATGCAGTGGTAAAGGACAGTACTGACGGCACTAAATTAAAATTAAAAAGGCTGGACAAACGATCCCTCTACCCTTTCTCCTTCAGACTGGCTGCCCTGAAGGATCAGTAGAAAATTCAGCATCTGAGGATTACGGAAATTTAACTATTTATTGGAAAGAACTATTCAAATTTGACAACTCCAGCAGGATCAAAATGATTTAGCAGAAAATAAAAATATGAATTTTAACAACAGACAAAGTTTCTTTTTCCCCAGTGTTAGTTGTATTATGGACAACTGTGGACTACTGGTTCTCCCTGGACCACTTCTCCTCAGGACTCAGTGGAAGTGCCTCTTTTAGCTTCGAGGCCCTCAGTTTAGTAAGACTTAACTTTCTTTCAGCTGCTTCAGAAAGGTGTGTTTCCTTATTTAAATAACAATGTTGCTGTTGTTTAAATATCTTGCCTGTGTATTTTTCCCTTACTTACCTTTAGACTGATTTTGCCATCGCTGAAAATCTTGCTATGGCTACTGCTCAAGAGCCACCAGTAAGATGCAGTTACTCGCTTACCAGGGACTTTGTGGTTTGATTTAAAACCTAGGTACCAGTTATTTAGGCTGTGAGACACTCCCAAATCTGTAAAACTGTACCTGGTAGCTCCCCGTAAGCTACTCACTGTGTGTGTCCAGCCTATGATCACCTCACAGGACATCTTTGTGTCTGCAAAGGACTGTTGTCAGCAGAGTGGCTCCTGCCTTGCTGTGAACTGTGATTAGCCCCATCCAGGCCTATTTGTTTGGTGACCTGAAACTTGAAGGAATGGTTTGCCTGTCACCCTTAACAGCAGTAAGGGTGCTGGGAAAATACTCAAGAACCCTAAAGCATTCTTCCCTATTGAACTCTGTTCTGCATGGCGAGGAAGGAGAGGTGCAACCTGTTTGGCAGGACATTCCTACTCTGCTCTCAGGAGATGCCTGCCAGCTTTTCCCCTCTGGGCAAGATCAGGATAGAATTATTTCGATGACACTACTGATATGATATGATTCTTACTTCCCTGACACCCCCTTTTCCATTTTGTGTGAGGACTCATGTTCAGCCCTGCCGACACTACCTAACAATCTAATTCCCGGGGCAAATACCTTGCATGGGAGCTTGTCAACTTAGAGAATAGACTGGTTACAACACAAAGGACTTCCAGCCTACCTGTCCCCACTGCTTCATTTTCCCCAGGCCACTCAGCTGGACAGTTCAGGAAATGGAGGCTGCACACATGCAAATAGACAGTACCCAAGGGCATGCACATAATTCAATTTAAGGAGGATGTCAGGACATCATCTATGTCCAGAGCTCAGCTTCTCAGGCTGCTCCTGAGCCTGGGTCATGACAGCAATGTGGGGTTTCCCCTGTGATCCCAACTATGACTTATGGCTTCTCAGTGGTTTTCAGCTCCCTAAGCTCCTATTACATTATGCAGAGTATACAGCTCTTAACTTCATTACATTAAGTTACTGAGTAACTATTTATTTCTGTGATTAGCTTTTACACCCGCTCACAAGCTTTTAATACTGAATTCCCCATACAGTTCTTTAATTCAATTTGTTTTGACCTTTCAGTTAGAAGAAAAATAAACAAAAGGTGAAATCTGTGTTATGCCAGTATATTCTGGCATTGAAGGTAGGGAAGAGGCCTTGGCAGCAGTGAGCTGGGACTCATGGGCTGAGCTGGGAGAATGTGGCAGGACAAGAGCATTGGTTCCCATGAAGATGCATTATTTTATCTTCTCGGAGGAGAAGGTTTTGACACTCCTCCTGCCTATCCAGTGATATACATCTCTTAGCCCTAGATATGCTTTGTTCGCATTTTTTCCCCAGAAAGTAGAGGATTGACACTGAAGTTTTTGTCATTCCTGCCACCACAGGCAGCTTTAGCTGTGCTCCAACACATGACACATAAGCAGGGCCCTGTACAAACCTGCCATACCAATCACCGCTGTGGGGCAAGAGACCACAGAGGAAATAAGCCCCCAAGACATGGAGAATGGAGAGAGGTTGCTGATGTTATACAACAACCATCCCCACCTGTTTGGGGAGCTAACAGTTGGCTTACCCTTGAGGACAGGCAGTGTGCCGGGTCCAGCAATGTCTGTGCCAAGCAGATGTTTGGGATTCCACAAGGAATATTTGAACCATGTCCAGCCAACCCAGAAGGCTATGCGTCTTCTTGGAGTATTTGTACTGCAAGGTGCCAGATTAATGATTAGAGAGATTAACGTCTACAGGTGCAGCATGGGTTGTGCCAATGAAAGCTGCACTTGGCTCTGCCAGCAGACCTGAGCATGAGTCCAAAGGGCCATAAGGGTGAAGCAAAACCAGAGGACCACGTTTAAGGGTCGAGCTGCTGGCTGCTCTGTAGGTTGTTCAACACCTGGCTTTTCTGCTGAGAATACCAGCAAGGTAACACTCAGTGCAGGCTGGATGACTGACCTTGGGATCTGTCCTAAACCAGACTGGTTGTGACGATTTAACTTTCATAGACTCTTGATGCAGGGGACCAGAAAAGCCCAGGGATTGACATCAGCAGCAACAAGAGGAGTTTGGGTTTTTGTGCAGGTCCTTCATGTGAAAACAAAAACACAAAAGCAGACTAATTTGTCTGACTTTTAATATATGAAAATTTTCCGAGCTTTGTCAAAGGGGAGAATTGCCCCCTAAGGGTAATGTGGAAATCTTGTTTTGACCACTGTCACAACCTTTGGTGACAACAGGGCGGGAAATTGGATGTATAGTTGTTCAGACTACTCAGGGAGGCGAGGATCCTTTGTGTCTGGTTCTGCTTCAATCTTTGCTTTGCACTGGTGATTCATCAGAAAGCAATTGCAATGATAATGAGGCCAACAGGCACTGATAGGAGCAGAGGAGCTATTATGATTTCTAAGGAGATTTTCTGAAATTAGTTGTTTAAACAGGCACAGGCAGCATTCATATGGGTATGTACACTTCACATCACAGTCAGTAGAGACTGACATAAATTTCTCCCTTGTCATGCAAGGACCCCATATTACTAACAGGCTTTTGTGTGTTATTTCTTTCCCAAGAAATTGAAACCCAGTAAGTTGCTTTAAATGGGTTTGGGTCTGGTGATGTCAGATCCATTCAAAATAAATTGGTCTAAACCATAAAGTTTCTGTAAAAATCTGGCTTTAAACAGAATCCTTCTGTTTTCCAGATTGTACTATCAGGATCTAAGCTCATTTCAGTTTTTTCTTACCATACTTATGAATTCTGAACATCTGAAATAGTTTCAATACATACAATAACTTAATTCTTTTTCATATAGGCATACAAAGTATGAATAATGACTTGAAAGAATTGGAAACAAAGAGCCTTAAAATTAATAGTAACTCTGACTTCTCAAATATTGTCCTAAGTCTTCCCCTAAGGAACAGAGGAAAAATTCCTACTCCACATGACGGAAAAGCTTTAATGCAGAGAACTCTCCACAGGACTGTTTTCATTTTGTAGTGTATTTTAAACATATGGACAGGGCAGACTGTTAATTATTTCTTCTCCTTTTGGCTCAGTTCCACATACAACTCAGCAAAAGCAGAGCTCTACAGACTATTCAGTGAACAATCAATGGCTCTGCGTTTGCTGAGTGCAGAACAAAATCGATGAAAGGGTGTTGTGACTGGCTCTTGAGGCACTTGTTGGCCCACAAAAATACCCCCATCCTTGCCCTTTCTGTCCCCAACTGCTGCATCTTGCTTCTTCCACGTTAGTCCAGAGGAGAAACACTTTGAGAAGGGATAGTTTAATAATCCCACATAGGATGTCAGAAAAGGTTATTCAATGGGGTGAGGGGAAAGACTTTGCAACTAATGAGTTCCAGGTCCTTAAATGCTGCTGGATGCAACTTGAGCAAAACGTGATGTGACCAGAGGGCATCTGCAGCTCCCGAGTGACACACGTAGGAAGATCTAGTTGCAGGAGTTTGAGACGCTGCAGCCCATGGCAGCGTGCAGGGCTCTCTGCTGTGCGCTGTCGGCTCTCGAGCAGTGGCAGCAGCAGAGGAGTTGTGCTGCTGTCTCTACTGCCTCCGGCTGCTCCTTGGCAGCCAGCAATGGCACTGCCGTTGGCAGGTGTGAACCGGGAGGCTGCAGAAGCAGCTCTTATACCCATCTGCTGCCTCAATTAGGCTACTCTGCACACCCTGTCTGCAGTCATTGGCTGATAATACCAAATAACGATAATAACAACAATAATGACATCAACTACAATCATATCATCATACGTAGAGGAAGTGACAATATCAAGAAGTGAATTCTGGGGATGCCCTCTCCCACGGAGTCAGTTGCCTCCCACAAAGGAGCAGTTTGAGCTGGTCTTTCCCAGTTTGTCCTCCCTGTGTTGTCTCTCTGACAATCACTTCAACACCCTCTGTTTCTTATCTCCCATCAGGGCATGGTGTGTGCTGCGGCAGACTGGTGCTTATCTTTATGTCTGGGGACCAGCTAATGCATCTGCTCTTACCACTGGGTCTTAAATTCAATGAATACTTAATTACTACAGTGTTTGTTCTGTTAACAATACTTTTATTCTGTTGCAAACATTCTTCACATATAGTGGGGGTAAGGTCTCTGCCTGATATAGTTTGTAGTCTGAACACATAGCTATAATCTGGAGAAAAAGAATGAACAGAAACAAAGTGCTAGAGTAATAGTTTCAAGATGACATAAAACAATGCTTGAGGGTTCCTGTGCTTTGTGGCTGGGATGAGAACACATCAAGAAAGAAGGGAGAACCACAGATTATGGAGCTATTACTCATTATTAATTATATATTTTGCACTGTTACAACCACCCTGAGATCTAAGCATACTTTGCAACCAGTAATGAATTCAGCTGCACGCTGGCCCTTTGATAGTAATCACAGAAGATTGAGGATTATGTACCCCTGGCCAGGATAGACTTTGGTTTGTTTTCAAAGAACAGTGGGGAAGGTTTACATCAAGTTTAACATAATTGTCCAAATTAGATATATTAGTGGGATGGTGATAAGCATGAGTCACAGTGCTTAGATCTGCCTCACAGATACCATCCCTTCTCTCTCCTGTGTTTCAAAACAGAAAGAAGGGGTAGCCATGTCAGATTCAAATCTTTCCAGTAGCTGGGGCTCCAAAAAATATTCTCTGTGGCTCTCCTTGCCAAGAAACTAAATGTAACTTTAAATAAAGCAGATGGAAGCTCTTCCCCTGTCCTCCTTTCATCTGCTGCAGTAATTTACTTCTAGACTGAGCCCCTGATGATGTGCCTATACTCACTGCTGGTGCCTGACAAGTACCCTGGCCATATAACAGTAGGTTTCCATGGATCTCCTCATGCCCAGGAGGGCAGGACCATGTTCAAGAGCCATGCACACTCCAAGCCCCTCCTGCCACTTCCCCAGACTGCATGGACCATGACAAGCTGGCACCAAAGGGCCGAGCCTCAGGATGATCCCAAGCCTGTAGAGAAGGGCAAAGCAACTTCTCTGGAGCAGTGCCAGTTCCAGCCCTGGAGCCCTCTGTTGATGAAGCTTGCTTGCTGCTGACAAAATGGCATGAGAAAGACACTGAAAAAGTTATTTGAAGTGCAAAGGCCCTGGTCCTGCTGCTGCACCAAGGAGTCTTCTGCACCCCACCTCAGCAGCAACCTGTTCACCTCAGTGGTGGGACTGACATGTATCACCTCATGCACACCGTCAAATGCCCAGTATTTCCATGCCTAACTAATTGGAAAGCATCTACAACGGCAGCTATGAGAAAGGTTCACATGCTTATTCTGCTTGGCCTTTGATTCAGACATAACTCCAGAATGCACAAGAGAGTGGATCCTGTTCAGTGATGTGTCCGGTTGTTCCTGCCAGCACCAAGCAGAAAGAGCAGGCCGGCTTCAGCTGCACTGGATTACCTATTTTCCCTTGAGAAAAAAATTCTCTCACTTTGTCCAGGGATCTGGGAGAGCACACAAGGTATTTCTTAACTGGAACTGCAGCAATGCTAATGGGATTTACTGAACATGTCGATCTTGCCTCCCATTCCTTTTCTTTCAGTGTGAAGCAGCTAATGAGCGGGGTTTAGGGCTGCATTCTCCTTGCCATCCCTGGCAGAGCTGGCTGCAAGGCAGGCTGTGGCCTTCCTGTGCTGGATAGGTCACGGCACGGCAGGGCACAGCTGGGGTGCCTGCCAGAGGGGGATGCAGATGGGGAAGCACTTGCCGTATAACATCATGCCCTCAAATCATTACAGCCAGACAAGCCAGTGATTTGCAGTCCTGTTCTTCACTGCACTTTAGCATCTCATCCCTCAAGAGATTTCAAGAGAAAATAAACATCCAAAGCCTGAGTGCAGGCAGGCAAAGCTTGCAGTGCTGAGCAGCTGTCCAGCAGTCTGCAGAACCATCCCTTCCCCCAGCTGCTGAGAGCTGATGTGCCAGACTCATTTTGATGCTGCCTAAGTTCAGATTTTACTTTTCCCCCATTTTTTTACCCTTAGGCAAAATTCAGCTCTTGCATTCGCGTGATGCTGTGGTCTCCCCAGTCCCACAGCTGGAGCTCTCACTGACAGGGTGCAGCCGTCAGCCCCAGGATTGCTGTCACCATCCCTGCTGAGGGATGATGAGCAAAGTGGCTTCCAAATATGCAGAGCAAGAGATTTGGATCAGCCACAAAAACATATAAATGCAAGCTTGAATGCCTATTAGTTTGGAACACTGATTAGATCCAGAAATGAAGGGATCGATTAGCCAAATGTTTTGGGGAGCCAGCATTTTGTATCATTTATTATTCCTCAGCTAGTTTGAGTTGGAATAGGAACTGACTGAATACTTGAGTATCACTTTGTCGCATACTGGTGCTGTTTGTGTCAGAGGTTTTGGCTTAGGATCTATGAATGATTGGGCAAGTAACCCAGCTAGCTAAATATGACCTTTTTCTATAAAGATGGCCAGGGAGTCCCACTAAGGGGATCACAGTATGTGTGAGGGAAGTTGTTCCTGTTTCTCTACAGTGCTTTGGCTGCATGATCCTGACTGACTGTTGGCCCCAGCCAGTGCAAAAGCATCAGTGAAAAAGGAGCATTGAGAGGTCTCCATGAAAGGGTTCCATAAGTTTAAAATGGGCAGACTCAAACAGGAAGCTCTAGCCCAGCGAAGGGAGTACCCAGGTAAAAGAGACCCTACAAACTCATGGGGAGGGAGGAGTCACTGAAGAGAAGGTGTGCCAAATGCAGACGGGGGAGCAAGGACTCTAATGGTTTAGAGGCTGGAAATTCAGGCGAGCAGTAGCACCACATGTAAAATTGTACCCAGAGGCAACTTCAAGGGAAGACCCCTCTCATCCTTCCCTGTAGAAATCTGAACTCAAAGCACTTGCCTGCCTACATATAACACTGGTTGGGAAAAGAGGTTGAGGTCTACAGAGGAAGGTCTCTACAGAATGACTTCTTGGCTAGAGAGATGTAGATGTAACAGCAATGCCTGGAAAGGCCGGTCTCGATGAAGGATTCCTGCATTGCTGACCTCTCCCTGGGCTTTGCCTCTCCCTTCCCTCCCTGCACAGCTCTCTGCACACATGTAGTTGCTCAGTGGATCCCTCTGAGGATTATCTTTTATGTGTCTCTCCATCAGCTTCTGCAGAGCCCACCCAGCGCAGGGCTGCCACACCAGTTATTATTATCACCCACTGGAAACAAGGGGTGCAGGGGACTTTCTATTTATATCCAGAGTTACTCACTCTGAAAACATCTTTCTCACTTCTCGTAAAAGTGTCATTGGATAAGCACCAGTACTGCTGTGACACTGGGCCATCTCAGCATGTCAGTCCTAAACTCTTAGGATATCTTGGTGAGAGAAAAGGGTGATTGTAGCTGAGCTTTGCCTACTTTGTGGTCCTATGGTGCAAATCACTGGAGGTAAAAGTACTCTTGGTTTCAATTTTAATTTCTTTTGTCTAAAAGAGGAAATATGCTGGTGAAGAGCAAGAGCAAACTGTTCACAGACTAAAGAAAACGAAGGTGATGCTATCTGCATAAAGCACTCTAGGATGTAATTATTTATGTGATAGTAACTGAGTACTTTCTGTCCTAAGACTAACTTTCCAGTAAACTGGAAGAAAACTGATTGAAGTCCATCCAAATAAGTCAGGGGATTTATTTAATAAATTCACAATAAATTTGTGTGTTAATGATGTATGTGTGCTGCAGTATGCCTATGGGGGCCAGTGTCCCAGTCTGTTCTTCACTAGACACTCAGGTAACTAAGTCATCACCTTTAAGTCATCACCTGCAACTAAGTCATCACCTTTACTTCAGAAGGTTTCAGATGTAAGGTCCCTGTCTTGCAAACTGCCAGATGGCAATTTTCCAGTCAAGGCTGGGAGGAGGGGCAGTGGGGTCTGTCAGGATTCCATCCTGAGCACAGTACTTTCACTGTGACAGTTAAATGATACGACTAGCATCCCACCCTGGTGCCTCTCACTTCTCCGAACCAGAGGAATAGCTGTTCAGTAGAGCAAAATGAAGGAGTCACCCGAGTAGGAGAGAAGGATAGCAGGGAAAAGAAGCAGTAGAGCCCCCGGCTGTGTATGAAGGCAAGGCAAGAAATTAATTCTGCAAACTGTGACACATGAATTTCACTTATTGTTTTAGAACAATTTGACATTTTACTCTGATCCAGTTGGCTGTAACAATATAGTAGAGGTGCATAAGACAGGTCAGAAGATTGCAGTGAAAAGGAGAACAAATGCTTCTCCTGGAATTGTTGAAAAACCCTGGGTTTAGCAGAGAAGGCAGAGTGCCATGGAAGAGGTTCTGGCATCACTATCTACCTGAAGTCTTTCAGCAGCACATGGAAGTTGTTCCACTGGTCTTTAGCTTATGTTAATGTGGTCCCATTATTTATCATCACAGGTGATTTATTTAATTTTATGTAGAAGGTTTGCTTCTGATAGTACACATTAGGCAAAAGGGTGTAAAATCAATCTTAAAAAAGATATTTTTATGAGCATATTCTAAAGGATACAGAATACACTTAATGATACACTTGGAGATGGGGTGTTTAAAGCATCATGTGCAGGCATCTTGCATTACAAAACTCTGCCAAAGGGATTGAGGCAAGTAGGATGCATAGATATATCTTCTTTAGATTCCTTTGCCAGGCAGCTGGACCAGCCTAGAACAGTACTTTCAAACACTGCAATCATATCTACATCTTTCATTCCTACAGAAGCCTGTCAGATTAAGGGATGTGATATAGACTCTTCTGTCACAATAGAAAAGGGTTTATATGGGTTTTACAATGAAGATATGATAAAGCTTTAAGAGGGTTGTACAATTGTATGCTAATCCTTGGCAAACAGATCAATATCAAGGTAAAAGGCATAATGTTTTTGCAGAAAGATGGATCAACATGGATATACTCAGATGAGAGGCAAGGCTACAAACAAGCTGCCAGGTGATGCTTGCAGTACAAAATAAAATAAGGAAAGATTTCCTTTTGCAGGCATGGTAAGATTGTTTCTGTTCTTCAGGAAACATGTAAAAGCTGGAACAGTCACATTTGATCATCTGAGCTATCTGAATTATACACTTATGAGCATCATTAAAATATTAACGTTTAATCATGTATGTTATGAAGAATTTATCAGTGATGGGTGGGTATTTCACTGAGTAAGTTTTCTTCTGCTGTAAATCAGTACACAGAAGTAGAATAAAACATAATAAGATGAGAATTACTATCTAGCGTGAAGGGAGCATAGCAACAAAAAATGATGGTTTCTCGACTAAAAACAATTGGATTTTGCAGACATGCCCAGAATCTGCTATATACTTTTGTACTTGAAAAATATATTGATGGGATTACTGGCTAGTCATACCTTGCAAATTAAGAATATTTCTGATCTATTCCATGGAGAAAAGGAAGGAGCAGCAAGAGGCCCTACAGGAAGGACCTGATGTGGATAATCACTATGTGATTGCGTAGGGTAGCTTGACAAACACAGTGATGAGAAGAACAGGGGCATAGTTTAATACTGGCCTTGACACAACAGATTAATTTTGTAGGCACAGTAGATTATCTTTCTGTAGCCCTGGGCTACTCTCTCCCTCACTCCCTCCAAGAAGCCTTCCCAGGCTGCCTGCAGCCACCGACCTGCATGTGAGACATTGCCAAGAGAAACACACGCAGCAGAGGGCACGGAGCAGCCGGTCAGGCTGGGAGGAGGAGAAGGAGGAGGAGGAGGAGCGAGGGGGAGCGGGAGCGGGACCAGCAGGTGGGCTGGATGCGTGAAGGCAGCAGCAGGACCTGGGAACCGGGCCTCGGGCAGGAGGGAAGGGCGGCCGAGGCCGCCTCTGCCCCTGAGGGAGGCAGGGCTGGTGCTCACTGTCTGCCCTGCACTCCCACATCAACCCTGCTCGTTTGGCAGGTCCAAATTCACCTCTCAAAATCTCCCAAACAGTCACAGCCCTGCAAACCCTGCAAGGTCACTGAATGCAAAGCAGGTAATGCAGCCATTTCCATCACTGTCAGGGCTGGGACAGGCCTGAAGCCCTGGCTTTCTCAAGTTCTCCCTGCCCAGCCAGAGGGGAGTGGACTGGGTGCTGCTTCTTTTGTTCTTGAGCAAACATTTCCAAGATCCCATCAGATACACATCTGCAAACACAATTACACATCCATCAGCAGCAACCTAATTTGGACAGAGCAGCACAGGTGTGTGAGAGGCACCTGTAGTCTGCACAACATTTTTTTACTAGCTTCAGCAAATACAATTCTCCCTTTTCCATGCGAGCAGCTGAGTCAAGTACTGAAACATCTTCCCACCCATACAAGCACTTCGAGTTAAATACTTTGAGTTTAGGGTCCAATAAGTCCGGGGTTATGTGAGCATGCCCTCTTTTTCAGCATACAAATTTTGTTCAAATGAGGAAACTAAAAAGGAATTTGAACTTTTTCCAGATTTTGCAGGTGTCAAATAAATTTTGTCTCATCAGACAGCTTCACACTGACTCCAAAGTCATTGTACACACACACACATCTCTGTTGCACCAAGTATGCACAAGGGAGACCATCTGTGTCCGTGCTGCCGAGGTGACACCCACTTTCTCAGCAAGTCCCATGTGTGGCAGACACCTCTGATTTACTGCACTTTGCTGTACAGCACACACAATACAGGCTCACTTGGTTCCAAACTCTTCAGTTATGTTATACATATGTGTGGTATAAGTGCTAGAGGTCTGAGACACATAACACACTCTGCACATATCTTCTCCATATCCATTTCCATCCAGGATTCCCTACCTGGAGATATAGGGGCCACTGCAAATAGACTTACTAAGTTACAATCACAACTGACACAAGGTACATTCTGTTCACTACGCACAATCCACACCATGCACTGGGTACCACAGGGCACTCTGGGCAAAGACACAGCTTTTTTTGCCAGTTACCGCCAAGCGTTCTCATTTCCCGAGATCTGTGAACTGGAGATGGTAACTGCTAATAAGCAAAGTGCTTACTTAGTTTTCTCCACTCTTTTAGTTAAAAAGAAAAGGCAAAAGCAGAACAAGCAGTGGTAGGTGTATGATGATGGGGTTAGCTAATTGAGCTCTTTGGCAATTTCAGAGGTACGCAACTGCACAGCCTTGGTGGTGGCCTGTAATTGCATATTTGCACAATGGTGTGAGGCAGCAGAAAGTTCCCCAGATCAGAATCCAGTTATGAATCTCATTCTGTCAGTGAGAAACTTGTTTGGCAATCCCTCATAAGTCCAGGATTACAAATGTCTTCCAGACTCATTCCTCTTTACAGGGAGGCCTTCCTGACACCACCAGTATGCTTTACAGGGAGGCTTTGCCCCCAAAAGTCTTTGTGTAGTAGTTGCATTCACGAACAAAAAAACCTGGGATGCATTGTGCCTTATGCTCAGTAATGACTGGACTAAATACCTGAGTTGGTTACTGCCCCAGTAGAGCTGGACCCCTAAGACTCTGTAAGAACTACAGCATGCTTCTTTCCCCACAAAATCATTGGCATGAGTGGGGCTTCCAAATCCAACAACTCACCAACTAACCTTACAAGAAAATCCAAATCCCCTGATAAAACAAAAATGAGCTTTACATATTCCTTGTTCTAGCAACTCAGAAAGCAGCTAAATGAAATTCTAGTAAAGTTATACCCCAGACTTATCCTGCTGGCTGCAAATTTTCATGCTCAACTTTTAGGTAAGGGGTACGTTTTAGCCCAGAGAGTAATGGGTATGTTTTAGCCCAGAGAGTAATGGGTGAGCATAATCAAGATGCTTATGAGGAAGTGCATGCTGCCATTTTAAATAGAAGGGCTACTGTGGGGAAAGCTCTCAATTAGATTTACACTAGAAACAAAGTTTGCACAGGAAGTAGATGCCAAATTCCAGTGTTGACAACAGAAACCTCTTACTGTAGGGGAAACCAGCAGACTCCCTAGTGAAGCTCTGTTCAAAATCTGAGCCATCCCATGATCTCATCTTTTAAGATAGCCACTATTTGCATAGTTGGCTAAAGAGTTTGAATCTCAACAATGAACACTGTGAAGTCTAAACATCAGGGTTAAGACCAAGGTTTCTGCTAGGCTAAAGTTTTAATATGTCACCATTCTCAAGCTCCCTGAGCAGCCTGAGAACTACCATGGCCTTGTTGATTTTTGCTGTTGACTCTGATTTGGGAAAACAACAGAAATAACTGGGTTTCAGAACCACTTTTCCCCTAAGCATTCAATCTGCCTTTGCCCTTCAAACTGGGTGGATAGGACACGTTGTTTTGTTATTGTTATTTCCCAACTAGGTCTTCTAGGTGTGTCTCCTTCCTTTTGTAAATGGGAGTGTTATGTCAGGCAGCTGAGCAGCTATCTAGATCTTAGAATTTTTTTCTGGCTGCTCATGCCCATGACACCTCAGCCTTAGAATGAGGCTCAGCCAGAGAGAATAAACGTCTCTTTTTTCATTCTCCTGCAGTAGGTGTGAAGATAGTGAGAAAATGGTAAATGTAGGTTGAATATGTGGAGAATGGATAAAACTGGAACTGAGGAGCAGCAGATAAAGTAGAACATGCTCAAAAAACGTCACTCTCACTTCGGAGTCTGTGAGGGACTGGGCTTTTTGGTCTGTTTCCCAGCCTCTGAAAGATAAATGGCTTTTCATCAGCGTGGGCAGGATCCCCCTCCATGAGGAGAGGCCATCCTGGCTGCCCTCTGGGGATGCTGCTGCTCTCCCGGACAGGACAGGACAGACAACATCCCAGCACGTCCTGTAGCTCTCAGCCTATTGTCATGCATCTGGATGCTGAGAGACTCGCTCAGCGAGTTTGGCAGCTCATACAGCTTCTCATAAGATACGAGATAATTGCTGCTGGATTGTTGTGCGATGAGTAGGTAAGATAACAGGACTATTAAGCACTGTTTCATCACCACCCCCAAACCAGTATACCAGATACTTCCTCTAAAATACTGTTTCATCCTAAATCTAATAAAGGTATCTATTTTAAACTCCATCTGCTCTTACAGTGCTTAATTAATAGGAAAAATGGCCAGGGTAGATTTGACAGCTCAAGTGTTAATTATCATGTACTACAATCTGTTAATTACCTGGAAAAAAAGTAAGAGGTAAATACTTTGTTTGTATTTTCAGTCTGGGCAGATACAGTAATGATTTTTCCAAGCCTTCAAGCCAATTTCTGTAATGTTTTCCCCATAATGCATTAAGACTCCCATTCAGCAAGAACCATGAACACATGCATAATCCCAGTGTGACAATGGGTAGCTGCTTGCATTAAATGTAAGATTAATACCTTGCTGAAAGAGGGCCTGAGAGACCCAGGAGCAGCAGAGCTCAGTAGACTCGCCTTGGCTGGCAAGGGGAAGCAGTGGCTGGTGCTTCCTCACAGCTGCTTCAGACTGTGGGTGAAAACCCACCTGCCAAGGGCAGCGGGCAGCTTTAGGGTATGTTGTGTGGTCTGGAGGGTCTGCTCCCCCTCTGAACCGCTAGTTCATCCCTGTCATCACCCCCATAGTACTGAAGATAACAGAAGCTGGAAATCACCACTGTAAAGCTGGTTTTTGGGTTTTTTTGGTTACAATTCCCAACACCCATCTGTGGCTGTTGGAAGGTCAAATCATAACCTGCCTCAGAGAAAACAAGAGGGATGCACAGTGAGGTCATGTCAGTGGCAGTTAAGGGATCAGCTGGCATCTCCCAGCCGCTCCCCCTGGTCCGCTGCTCAGGGCCAGCATCTCCATGGTTTTCCTTGCTCTGCCAGTGTGCAGCATCCAGGGCAGGACTTACCAGGAGTCATCATGAGACTGCAGTCCTCCCATGACACAAACAGGTCTTGTACAGGATGAGGGTTGTGTTAGGCAATGCCAAAAATGCTGTGCTGCGGCCTGGTACCCACCTTGCTACCTACAGTGATTGCACCCGTGTACAGTATCTGGGCACAAAGCATTTCGCAGGAGACTCTGCCACTATCTGTTGCCTCCCAAGCTGCTGATAAGGTGTTGAAGGGATTATTATAGGTTTAGATGCATTGGCCACCAAGATCATTGTCTTTGATTAGACCATACACTCTGCCAAAACTCATAGCACAGATAGCCAAAAGACTGGAAAGCCATAGTTTCACTTATGGAAAAGCTTCGGAAGCTTCTGGGATCTGGTCCATCTTTGAATTTTGCCAGTAGTGTGGAAAGTCTGCAGAGCAAAATGCAGCAGCTCTGTTAGCTGATGCCCTGTGGCACCTTAGTGGGAAAGTGCTTTTGTTGATATGGTTTGTTTCAATTTAGGACTTGCAAGAGAGCTTTTGTTGCTGTGTGTCCCTAGGTTAGACTGTACAAAAAAGCCAGGATCCACCTTTCAAGGACAGAAAAGATTCTGTGAGACATTTCAATCTCAGTATAAGTCTGCTGGATTATTATCACTTATAATTAATTCTCTACATGCTGCGACATTCCCTGCTGGCAATCTCTTTTTCATCTGTAAAAATACTGAAGAGTTGTAGGAAGCAGGAGGGTTTGCCAAGACATCTGTATCAAGGTTGTTAGTGTAGACAAGGAATATGTGGGCCACAGGGGAGGTTTGCTGTGTTTAAAACAGACGCATTCTACCCACATTATATCCTCTCCAGGAGTATGGCTATGGCAGTAGTGTGGTATTCTGCTTTCAGCAGAAGCTTTAACTCTTTATTGTTTGTATGATAATATTTATTTTGATCTCTAATGCATTTTTTACTGCGAGTTGGTGAAAAAATTAACTACCAGAGAAAAAGTGCTTTGAATTCAATTCTGTAAGTAATTTTAATTTTTAATAATTTGATCAGCTTCTCTTTATACACATCTAAACACCCTCTGAGTCTGGACTAGTTTATTGCTTCCTGTGTCCTAACACCCAGGATATCAGTTATACTGAGCATTTTGTACCAGCTGAGGGTAACAGCAAACATATGTGCCATGCTGAACCAGCTGAATTCAAATGTTACGATAAACAAGCTGCCATAGGAACGACACTACTTCCAAATACCCAGCTAGCCTGGGTGCTGGGCTGCAAAAGAGGAGAGCAGAATCTGAGAGCTGTTTAAATTCCTGCACCATTCTTCACTCCTGTTACTGACTTACACCACACACCTGACCCATAAGACATCCTGAGAAGAACTACCCTCTTTTCTTTTGCAGTGGTCTTGGTGGTAGTAAGGCTGATTGCCTCCCCAGAGGCACAGCAGCTGCCAGGCCCACCTGCTAATTTGCAGATAGGCACACACACGTAAGGGGCTCACTGAGATGGCTTTGCAACAGAAGACAGATTTGCAGAATCTAGGGGTGAGCTCTGATTTTTACTATCTGGCAGAGAGGCGTGCACATCTAATGAAATGCTGGAAGGTGGAGGGAGACCTTGCCCTTTACTATTCTTCACTTCTTTTCACCATTTTGGATGAGCAGAGTATCTGTCTCACACTTAGCTGCCATGAACTATTTGCTATGTTGTCTAAGACAGAAATTAAACTAAACTAATATTAGCTACCTTTTCCTCTTAATTTAAATAGCAGCCCACCTCCTTATGGTGCAGATTATGTTTTCTTCCCTCTTCACTACTCCATGAAGGCCACATTCTACCTCCTCACTGGTTCTGCTACTACCAGGATCAGCTTGGACCTGCTGAGATATCCTTACATATTTCTAATGTCATATGCATGAAACTTGTCCCCTTTTAATCAGACTTATGCAGAAAAGCACACTTCACAATGGCAGAGTGAATTCTGCAATGCATTTAATGTCAAAGCAGGTCAGTCAGACTCATATTAGCTCTAATTGCTACTCTAACCATTCTTATATTCCTTACCTGCATCCCCTTTCTTGCCTGAGGCAATATAAATAATAAAAATATTTTCTATCTCATCACATCAGTTCATTGAGTAGCATAAGAGGATACATTCAGCAGCAGCAGTAATTTGTGAGCTTGGAGTGGGCTTAACCCAGGTATCGTTCACTGAGTCTGTGATCCAACATTCATTAATACTAGCGCTGTATCTGCCAGATCATCTGGCAGTACAAGTCTAATCCAGATCAGAAACAGGCCCTCAGCTGCATTTCTATCAGGTTAGTAATTGTGTACTTAGGTAGTCTGTGTCAGCTTGCACCATGATCATGACCTAGCAGCCCTGGTGTTGTGTTCACTCTCTAGTTTCAGCTTGTTTTCACGTGACTGAAGAATGTTGACCCAGTTGCATTGAGGGGATGCTTGGTGGTGGCACCCCAAGGGACCACCCTCCAGTTTCAAGTACAGGTTATGTGTGCTTCCAATGTGGTCCTGCAAAAGGTGTTCAGGGGAAGTTCAGCACTATTGTCAGCAAAATAATTCCAAATCATGTTAAGTAGCAGGATCAATCCACACCTAACTGCATCCTTACATTTGGTAGAACTGATTCACTTAGATCCTGTTGTTTAAGCTAAATTTCCTAAACCCTTGCCTGTTGGTGAATACAACCTAAGTATTAAGGAAAGAGTTATCCACCACACATTGTCACTCTGCTTTGGTGCAGAAACTGGACAACTAGTAAGATAAATTTGGAGCTGATTGATGCTACCCAGGAGAGTGTTTGTTCACACTGTTTGCAGGGGATGGGTACAGATGGACAGTGTTCCTGGGCTTGCTTATATGCGTGCCTCCAGGGTTGGGACCCTTTGGAGGAGGCTGATGCCTACCCTGTGCCTCTCTCTGTCCTCTGTTCTGTGTCAGGACCTTGTGGATCACCTTAGGCAGCAATTATGAGTTTGCTCTGCTGGCCTGGCAAGTTGCACAACACCTTGATTTCCGTAACTCCTGCCTGGTTAAAGCATGTAAAACCAGCACATGTGCTCCTGTTATGGAGGGCAGTGAGGTACATGGAGGTGGAGTATGGACTGTTGGTCGTCATTCATGCTCTTGCCTCCCCTTCCTTTTCTGACGAGATCAACTGCCTCTAAACAAACAGGATAAGAGATGCTCCCACAAAGCATTGTTGTATTAGAGGGCTGTGCTTGTGTCCCAGCTTGTAATGCAGTCCAACTCCTTTGCCCCAAGAGGAGCAAAACACTCAGTACCACACGTCATTTCTGTTGGCTTTCTGTAGGGTCATCTGAGTGAGGTAATCCAAAAGGGTCACAAGGTGTTGAAATAATTGTGTGGGATGCTATTGTAGACTCTACTATTCCATAGGTTTCAAGTGACAGCCAATTGCATAGACTTGTGTCCTGAAATGCCCATGCCAGTACCTGTACTTTGGTCCAGTTAGGATTTGGTTTGGATGTGTGGAAGTTGGATTCTGCCTCTGCAGGTGTAGACAAAGCAGTGGAGCCACACTGCACATGCTGTGCATGATTAAGTCCAGGCACTAACATGATTGGAAACTGAGGCATGTTGGCAGCAGGCAGGAAGAAGTATGATCACAGTTCATGCCTGATGAGCATGCAAATAGAAGAGGAAGTCCCTGGGTCCAAACCTGCTTACAGAGCAGTGCAGCAATAGACAGAGACCATGACCTTGGTGTATAGATGGCAAGAAAAGACTATGAGAGGTCCAGTAAAAGACCTACAGACAAAAAGCCTTGCAGATCTGCTGAGAAAATGTTCTCAAACATGAGCACTCAAATCAATAGTGTCTCTTTAGGTTGATAAACAGATTAATGTCCTGTGACTGTCATATTTTTGACACAATGCCAGGTACCCAAAATTTCATTTCTGGACTCATGGAAACATGGTCCAGGGGCAATCCAAAGCATCTGATTTGGACCTAGCGCTTGTAAGTCAACTTCTGTTTTAGAAGCAGACATCAGACACTCCAAAAAAATCCAAAACATAAGCAAAATGCAGTAACATAAATGTTAAGTGTGAAATGCATAATTAGTCTAAATGTTAAGAGAAGGGAATTTAATATTAATGTAGAAGCTTAGAAAAGACTGGGAGATAAAAAGTTGCTAAGCTGATTAGTAGGAAGAACCAAGTGTCTTCTCACCATTCTTTTTATTTTGGGTGTTTTTCAGAAATAACTCATCAGATCATGTATTTAAATATCAGAAGAAGGCTTCACATCATTCCTCCCACCTCATAAAAAGGAAGAAAATGGACAAGGAAGAGAGGTGCTGGTAGGATTTGCAAGTTTTTCCCTGAGCTGCCACAGTACAGTTTTGCCATTGTGCTGATTACTGAAGGCTGAATCACTGGTAAGTAAACGGCCCTTGCCAAGAACTGCAAATGTTGCAACCACTGCGAGAACAAAAGTATGGAACAAAAGCTCATGTCCAGCCCTTTGGATACTGGTGTACCTTGACTGGGGGAAAGGGAGCTTAAGAAGTGATTTTTCTTCCATGCAATTTCCACTCAGAATTAGATACAAATGTACCTTCTCTTTCTCATGGAAGCTCAGAGACAGAAATCACTGGAAGTTGGGAAATTGTTAAAAAAATATAAATCACTGTATGCAAGGCTATAGGCACCTGCCACTGACTCTTGTCCAGGGCAATGCAACGGGCTATGGTGACCCTTGGTCTGATCCAGCATCACTGCTCTTCTCTTCCTGAAGCAAGAAAATCCAATTAATTTCAATTTTAGGCATTTTTCATTACCTTTATCCAGTTAGGGAGTCCTAGTCTCATTTATTGTCTCTGAACCAATCTTCAGCCTTGCATGTGGCCAAAAGCCTGGCAGAAATCAGGAACATTTGGGCTATCTGAAAACATATGGGGTTTTCCAACTTAGTCCAGAATAAATCAGTTTTTGTGGGATTTCACAAGAACATTCACCCATACGTTTCTGGATATGCTTTGCTGGTTTGTTATCCTCAAAAATTTAGTTTATCTTCACTTTGCTATGAACTTTCCATTGATCACTGTCCTTCCATTTGATTCCACTCATTGCACACTTAAACAAAAGATGGAGTGAGGCTGCTGCCGAGAGACTGTTGATTTCCCAGCTGCAGAAGGTCTTAGGAGCGGAAAATCAACCGGCACACCTGGCACGGACTTACCAGGAACTTCTGCAGCATTAACTAAAACAGATGGACTAGAAGCATGCCCTTAAAAAATCCTAAAAAATACCCAACCAATCAAAACCCACAAACCGTTAAGCAAACTTTGCAGTCTGGTATTGAATAACAAAACCAAACCATCCCCCAGAAAACCAAGTGTTCACAAATCTAAGTGATTATTCCATTCAGGGAAAGAGGACATTGAATTGACAAAACCAGCTAACTTTCAAGAAATACTTCAAAAGATGCCTCAGTGGCCAGCTCAACTGCACTATGATGTTCCCTGGAAAGTCTATCATGTTTCCATGCAAAGCTTGGTTTTGAAGTCACTTTTATGTATGTAAATAAATAAATGAAATATTACTTATATATTATGTGTTCTTCTATGTATACACATACATTTTTTAAAAAGTTTGCATTTTAGTGTCCTATTTTCTGCCTACAAAATGTCATAGCTGACAAATTTTGCAGCATGGCTCTGCAAAACTCGTGCCTGTTCAGAGAAAACAGAGGCTCTGAGAATTGAAAAATGCAGAATGTCCTCAGGGGCTCACTCCTGGCCATAACTCATGCAGTTTGCTGCAAGTGGAGATGTGAGTAACATCTCCCATCTTGGCTCCACCCCAAAGTATAATGACTTTCACTTTTAATTTTGTCCCGACCTAGGTTTCAGACACTGGGAAAGCTGAGATGAAAGTTTCATTTAACTGGTTCCTGGTTCATGTAATGATTTTGGAAAATAGCCCCTTCACCAAAAAAATAAACGTGGTAGTTTGTGGGTTTTTTTTCTAAGCTGAGTAGTCCAAACTTCAGTACAGCACTAAGTATGAGTCACTTCACATCCTTTCCTATGGAATTTTTTGTCTTCATTTAACAACTTACAAAGTCCATAAATACTCAGGGGGAAAGTAGATCACACTGACACTGCCCTGTGCATTTACTCTTATGTATAAACACACATGCACACAGCTGTGCACTATCTGTGTATATATAATATATATATGTGTATACATACATATAGACAAAAACTGGTAAGATAAGTAATAAGTGTTGCAGTTTATATGAGAGTATATAAAACCTTACCTCTTACAGCAGAAGCTTATAAGAAAGCCATTCGCATAATTGTATCAAAAAGTGCAATTAAAATGAGTATTTTCTTCCTATCTTCTATAAGATACTTTTTTTAGTAAAAAGGATTAAAAAATAGTGTTTCACTGCCCACACCTGAATTTTTATATAGCCATAAGGTAATATTGGCAAAAGAAAACAAACCAACAGGCATGTCTTCTGAAGAAGACTCAAAGGTGAACAAATTCTGCAGTCAAGCAAAATTGCCAGTACACACTTTCTCTGTTGTTCCCAAAATAAGTGAGTTGTCAGTAAAATTCCAGTTCACACAAGGTCGTAAGGAGTTCTCCCTCCAGAAATTACACCATGATTTCAAAAAAGGGAAAAGAATCCATGCCCTCTTCCTGACTGTGCCTACAGTACTAAGAGGGTGCCACAGGTGATGGTCCCCCAGAACACAGACCATCACAGGCACTAGAGCAGGTTTTCCCTGGTTCATTGAACAGTTCTAGTTCATACCACAGAAAGTCAAACCGAGGATTATAGGAAGACCTAAGGGAAACAACCAGCTAGCTTGGCTAAAATTGATCCTGCAGCCTGGATAACTGCAGTGCTATAATAAACAGTCTGCTTTGTTTTCTCATCCATACTTTTTGTCTACTGCAAGCTTTGTTGATCTTTCCATTATTACAAGATTTCCTATCCCACTGACCCCCATTTGCTTTTTTCTCTTGTATGCAGAATACTGCCTGCAAAACATTAGTACACTGTCCGTAAAATATGGGCAAAATCCAAATAGGTGCAGGTGAGACACCTTGATAATTGCTTATCATAGTAAAGACCCAGTATCATTTCATTTAATATGATAAGCACATAAGTCCCAATTTTCCTGACAATTGCTTATCTGGTGTTTCAGTTTGACTTTTCTTCTTTTAATATTCTTTTAGGTTAAAAAGTTATTTCTGTCAGATCCACAGTGGGTGGATAAGATCAATAAAATATTCACACCATTCACAAAAGTGCCAGGCTTTACTTTTATTGAAAAAAGCAGTAGTGGTGTGTAATAAGCATTCTCCCTTTGTGGAGGTGGAGAACAGCTAGTAACATTCCAGAAGGCCTCATTTTTCTGTACTCCTTCTGCATTTTAAGAAGAGATTTCATCCATCCTCGCTTGCTTTTCAGTTTTGATTGAAGCCAACAGACACAGTCAAGAAATTAAACCTCCATAAGTCTGACTCTGCATAGCAAGATTTGTGTATGTCCCCAGCTTCTCACTAAGGTTTGGAAACTGTCCCTGAATACAAAGTTGGTCTCTGTAGTAGTCACTGTCAATATAGCTGTTTTGCACATATTCATTATGTTTTGTTTACTGCATCCTCTTTATTGTAATTGCTTGGTGGGGTTTTTTTAAATGCTATAAAATATGCTAGGCATATAGTATTATCATATAAACATTCCCAACATGATCTTGCCTTTTGGAAGCTCCTAATTCTGCAGTGCTGACTCCATTATGTGAGCACTCCTTTTTTTTTCACAACCTTTTCCATTTTAACTGTACCATCAGTGGCAGGTCCTCTGAAGCCTGTCCACACCAGGCAGCACACAGAGGCACAGGTCTCCATATCGAATAACCTGCAGCTAACATATTAATCTCTTTCACATGCTAATGAGGACTTATCCCTATCCACCCCTGTGGCATGGGAGTGTGTCAGGGGGATGCAGTGATGTTTGATTTTCATCCCATCTGGCTGCACACAGGTTGCACTGATGGATGTCACAACCCCTCTCCCAGCACTTCCAGGGGATCTCTGCAACCATTCCCGACCAAATATCTCTTACTTGGCAGACTTCTTACAGGCACATCCAGGAATCATTAACTTTAAGCCAAAAAGCACTGATGAAACAAGGAAATTAAGGAGAAAAGAGCATGAAATGAATGGCCTGTTCAACCACACTAGGCCCCTGCCCTTTCCCAGCCTCAGTGCAGGCAAGCCTGCCCATTACTTTTGCATAGACAGTCAGGGGTCAGCACAAAGCCTATAGATCATTTAAGACCTTGGGCTGGCCTTCTGGGCAGGGCTGAATTTTGCTCAGCCAGTATCTTTATTATCTTGAAGTAATCTCCAATCTCTTGGGTTTGGTCCCACATGGAAAAATACCTCCGCTGGGAGAAAAAACCCTCTCTGATTATTTGAAAGGCCTAGACTGGGTGGAATTTTCTTTTTCCCTAAAATTATCCACATTATATATGTTGCATCATAATTTTGATCTGTATCTGTTAAGGTTATACTTCTGCTCCCACCAGAGTCTGTGGCTAACACTCCTTGTTTGTAGGAAAAGCAAGCCCTTAACCTGGAGGGAGTTAGACATCCGTGGACAGAAAAGCAATTATAAGAAAATTCTAACTTCATACCTATGGTAATAAAAAAGAACAGATCAGATAAAGATTAATTAAAGGAACATGAAAGCTTCAGGTCTGTAGGTTATTGTGTGACTATTGTGTCTTTAACACTCTGTGTCTTAAATGTTAGACTAGAAAATCAAAGTTTGAACCAACAATAAATCATCCGGTTAGCACAAAATCTGATGCATTTAAAATCTGACTTCGTAAAAATGTCATTCATTGATGCAGTATAGAGAGACTGCCTGGTATGTCAAACACCTTCAAGTAGGTCATCTTTTAGGGATTAGTCTAAGTTGCTATCTGTTGACATTTCACATGTGACATCATAAGCCTCTTAAAATGAATCAAATTCTGTTTCTTTTCTTTGCTTTTTTTTTTAAGGCAAATGATGGCTGAAATCTTACAAGGCAGAAAGATTTGTAAAACAGGTTAGTGATTTTTGGCTGCCTCATATTTGAAATATCCACTTTAACAGAATCTAAAGAGTCTGTTTGTCAGGAAGTGAGTTTATTTTTTTCTGAAAATGAGACCTTTTGTCTCAAACTAGAACGCAAGCCATGAAACATTATAGTAGTGAATAGTGTACTCTGAAAATCCCTAGCCATCATCTTCCAATTAATGATATATTGCTCTATTATTTGCCAGAAAAAGACCAGTTAGGAAGATGGATGTGAGTTTGATGCTCTAACTGTTAGAATCAGTTCTGCTTCGACTTCTTTTGTGTGCCCTTGAGAAGTCACCTGTGTTAGGCTTTTCAGAGGTGCTGTGCTGGCCTCATCCCTTGGGCACTACAGCCCACTTGAAATGATCTGCGAAGCTTCCTCCTAATGCAGAGGAGCACTGCCAGCACAGCAGCTGTGAGTATGGCACCATCCACACGTAAAATAGACCACTGAGACCTACACAGGTCTACAGGGCATTGTAGCATGCAGATTTTTTTTTCCAGATTATATTTCAATAACCAGACAAAAACCCAAGAATGTTTCTGAGGTGAAGTTTCTAATGGAGTGGCTGAAAAGTTCAGAGGAGCTGCAGCTTCTTTTGGTTGCTCCTTTCCTGTTTGCCCCCACGGTAACCCTAGCCTCTGATGTTGAGGACAGTGAAAGAACCTGAACTACACGGGGAACTGAGGTTGCTCCTTGCTACTAGTAAGAGAAAAAGAGGACAAACTATTGTTTTATGAGTAAGACATAATAAGTGTGACTAAGTGTTTTATGTGTAAGACTTAATAAGTTCTCTGGATGTATTAAATTAAAATGAGAGACATTATACAAGAATGTTTATTTTTACTGTAGAGAAGCAGCATCTTTTTATTGTGCTTTCTAACTATTTCAAGCCATCATGTTGGCCATCTTGAATAGAGTTAAGGAAAATATGCTTACGGAATGACTTTGTTTTAAACAGTAACTGGAGAAGAAAGCTAGCATGAATAATGGTACACAAGTATACTATTTATAGATGTCATTTATTTATACATCCTTTGTATATTTTTGTATTCAGTGAGACCTTAATTTCTCAAGAAACTTATCTCTGTATCTTATTTACTCTTCTGGAGTGGCTTCCCCTTTCGTACCAGTCAACTAAACATATAATTGTTTAGAAACTCTACAGACTTGCCAAAATATGAACTCATGCGCATGGAAGGGGGCAGAAGTTCAGATTTCAATCTGGCCATGTAGGGAGGCACGTGCTGCCTAAGCTGCTCTAGTGAAGTTGTTCGTCTTAGTTGCTCTCCAGAGGCTCTTTTATTGGGAGAGAAAAAAGATCTGACTGCCAAGAAAGAGGACGATGCTCTCTGAGGAGAGGTATCAAGGCTCTAATAAGGAAAACAGAATATTTCTTTTTTCTTCTTTCTCTCCCTGTTCTGAGGGACTGTGGGAGAAAACATATTCAGAAAAGTAGTAACTCTCTGCAGGGCCATATTTTCCACTCCAGGCCATTCTCTGGCCTTTCAATTCACTGTGCTGGGCCACTGACTGCCCCTAATTTCTGGTCACAGCCTTCTCCTTTTCTTCTGTGTTCCTACAGTCTGTCATCTGTCAAGCAGCTGTAACCAGGATGGCAGTCTGCTTTACTGACACACAAGTATTTTCCTGCACCTCAGACATAACTCATAAGTAATATGCCATCATACAGCTCCACACTGGAACAAGACTCAAAATACCACTTCTTTTTTCCTTAGGCACACATTCAAAGGGCTAGTCATCAAGAGAAAAAACTATGGATTCAAGGAAAATTTCAGTTTTTCACCTTTCCCCAAAAGCAAGAAAAATGTTTGTTACCAGCTATGTAGAGCAGGAAAAAAGGATCTGCTGCTTTTGATTTTAATTGCACACAAACAGTGTGAAATACAGATTCTGAAGAGCACTCTATGGGCCTCACAGGCCATTTAGTGCCTGGGACAATCAGGTTTACAGCAGCCTGTGAGCACACAGAGGTGGAGACTACATTTTCTCCCTTGCTCTCCCAGTTTCCAGGGTCATTCTCTTAGGATGCTGAATGGTACCTGTGCTGGGAGCCTCCAGGTCTGCCACGAAATGTGGGACCAATGTCCTTCCAGATGAGTTTAACCCTGTGGTGTAGAAGCAAACAAAAAAGTGGCTGCATTTTTCCTGCCAGGTACACCTCATATCTTCCCAGCTGGCTCTTGTGGTGAGCAGCAGCCATGCTGCCGACTTGCACAGCACCATTCCAGGCAGTTCCATTCAAGTTGCTCAGTGTAAATTGCCAAAGCACGCTGCTGACCCAGAGTCAGCCAGAGCAGGTGGTGAGGCAGAAATGCTGTGACTCCTGCGAGCTGAGGTCTCGAGAAGCTGTTCAGCAGCAGCTGTTTTGTGCAGCTTCAAGGGCACGTCATGATAAAGAGCATTAAGGCATCTTAGAGCCTGACAGCGCATGTTCGTTCCCACAGACAGCTCAGTATTCAGACAGCATTTCTCAGCACTTTAGAAGTCAACAAACTAAAGACAAGCATTTCTGTGAGCATGCACAAGATGCAAAGGAGCCATGCAACGTGAATGGCATGCAAGAAAAGGCTCAAGGTAGCCTTCACTCACCCCATCATTTGGATGAGCCGGATAGGTCGTTGCAAGGAAACCGCACTGCGAGAAGATAACTGCTGCTCCCTTCTGCAGAGGTTTGCCATGTGTTATGGCTCATATGGCAAATTGTTCATCGGATTGGGCTTTCTCTCCCTCCTTGGATAATATATCCCATCCTTTCTTCATTTGTTATTGGGCACGATACATATGGCAAGGCTTGGTGCACAGAGGCGTGGGAGGAGGTGGAGATGCTGTGTTCAGGTGCCTCCTCTGAGCCAGCATGCCTGTGAAGGCTGCAGACAAACCCCACAGCTTGAAAGCACTGGCTAGGAGGAGGACAGGATGGCATAGGATGTCGGGTTGCTATTGGCATGTTCTATAAAATATGTGTCTTTTTGACACATTTTGGGAGATAGTGCAACAGACATGCATATGCCACCTAGCACACTTCTGGGAGCATGGAAGCAGTCCAGTGGAGCTACAGATTAAAGCTAAAACAGGATAGGATGTCATTGCTTGTTTCAGAGATGTATATATCAGGCACTCAGGTCAGGCGAGATGAGTAAAATTTGTAACTAAAAAAAATTCTATAGATGATTTTGTGATTTTTCTTGTATTAATGATGACCTGAATTTTATTTTGATCAGCAAATATTTCATCTCAGATTAATTATAGCCTCCCTGTGTTCTAGCAGGGACTCTTAGATCCAATCTCCTGGATGCCAGCACTTTTAGGGAACAGGTGGGGGAATGATGCATTTACAGGGACATCTAGGCTGTGCCTTCTTGCCTGATGTCAGTTAGATTGATTTTATGTGCAGCATCTTAACATTATTTTGTGGGCAAGATTAGTAAAAGAGGTAGTTCAGTTCTCTGCAGATATATTGGAGTGTGTGTGAGTGTGTGTGTGTGTGTGGTGTGGAGGAGAGTCTCAGCCACATTCTAATCATTTATCAGTTACCCTTTTGCCACTAAGAGCTCCAGTCTTACATGCCAATATCTTCCAGAGGAAGAAAACTGTATGGACAGCTCTCTGTATTCTTCCTCAAGGTGTGGCACAAATTCAAAGCACATCTGAAATCTGATAGAGAATCTGTATGAGTACCCTGACAGCCATTCTGGTTTAACACCTCTTTGATGTGCAGAAGTACTCTGTCAGCACACTTCCTCTCCCCATGCCTCTGTGACTTCCAGACATGCAAGTCTATGGTCCTTCTAGGAGCATCCCACCAAGAGGGCAATGATTGTGTTATCTGTCAGCTATTAGAATTTTCCCCATTCTCCAGTTCTGCATTGCTATTGATTGATTGTGCGCTGGCTGGCTGACTCTAATACATAGCTTATTCACCACCTCTAATTGATTGCAAGTTCATCATCCTTTGCCCAGTACCCTGAGCAGATTGCTATTGACATTTACTTATTCACAATACTATTTATTGCTATCTTCCTTCTCATCAGCTTTTCTCTTTACCTCTCCTGTCCTTTTTGCTCTCCCTTTACCCCTGCTTCCAAATCTCTCTGTTGACTCTGTCTCTCCTTTTCCTCCTGTTACTTCCCCACTCTCCTACATCATGAACCTGTTTTTTGCCACAGTCTTGGTGAAACTTGTACTTGCCACAGTCTCCTTTCTCACTGCCACCTGTCCGCACCACAACCTCTCTGTCCTCTGTCCTGGGTGGGCCTCTCCTCATTCCCTGCATCTCATGTCCTCAGCAGCTTCCAAGAGAGAAACAGATGGGCTGGCACTGAGCACAGCCCATGGGAATGCAGGGACCTGAGCCCACACCAGAGTGACGTGCAGTCCTGAGCCCTTCCTCAGGGGCTGCTCAGATGTGCAAGTCATGGTGCACCAGGTGAACCAGAAGAGAATGAGAACAGGCAGGAGTTAAAAGTGGGCTTTCCTACAGTACAAGAAATAAGACAGACAGTGTCTGTGCTTTGGAGTGGGAGTGTTTTTGACAACCCCTTTGCTGACCTGCACTGTGACTGCCAATGTAGGGGCACAAGCCCTGGTGGAAAAAAACCTAAAAATGAGCATGCATCGTCTGTTGGGTAGTGAGCCTCTTGCTGGTGTGTGTGTGAACAGTCTTCTACATGGTGGTGGTGCACGTGTCACCTCAGTAGGTGACACCCTGTGGACAGCAGCATGTTGGTGGATGCCCACTGAGAGCCATAAGCCTCCAGCACATCCTGCTGCACTTGACAGAAGCCCAGCCAGAATGCAGCCCAGAGCAGGCATATCTGTCCTCAGCACTGCTCATCAGCATGCAGAAAGAACTCCCTCTGCACAGCAGGGTATGGCTGCTGAGAGCAGAAGCCCGAGGGAGGGATGCTGGGGATGACATGTTCAAACATGACCCACAGCCTTATGCATTTCATGAATCAGCACCAGCGAGGTTTGTGCGTCTCCTCACCTGCCTTCCCACTCCCATATGTTCTTGGTAGCCCCTGTGTCCCCTTCCCAGGCGGTGGCCACCACAGCAGCAATGTGCTGCGTGGATGTTATTTCACAGTCAGGAGGAAAGGGCGCAGGCAACTGGCCCTCAGTGCTCCCCTTTGGCTTGTGCTCAGTCCCAGTGACACTACAGCCCTCAGAGGAAGGCTACAAGGGACACCGAGAATGTTTGGGGAAAAAAACCCAGAAAAAAAGACTCATTTTAATAACTCCAAGCCTTGCACTCCTGTATGTCTTAGAAGGAGTTCTATTGCTCTCCAACCTTTAAAAATAGTCTTGGCTTTGGAAATCATCATAGTGCAGATTCTCCTTTACTGGAAAGTTGATAGCAAGGTGTGAAAAAAAAAAAAAGAGCAGACAAGGATCTGGAATCAAAGGCAGGGAAGCACTTAGAGACGTGTCGACAAGAAGTGCTATATAGATGCCACATTGAAGGGACTGGCAGATTTCTACCTAAGCTGTTCCTCCTCCTGGTTGCGTTCATCTCCCAGCACAGTGCTTCTTCAGCCTGTGACTGTGATGTTGCTTTCAGAGAAGATCTCGTTTTGAGTAGAAATGCACAGTCCCAGCCATCTTCCACGTTTGTAGAGCCTTATCTGAAGCAGCACGGTCAAGCCTTTGGTCCCTGACCTGTGCAGTGTGGCAAAGGTGCAGATGGCATGTGGGGTGGCCCTGGCCCAAGTTCATGCACGTTTACTCCTCCTTTTGACCCATGACGAAAATAGACCAGGTCGAGATTCACTTCTCATGCAGAAGCTTAAAGATACCAGGTCATAGGCCTCAAGTAAATACCTGTGGGTGAGCAACAAGACCGCTGAGAGCTTTCCCCTTGTGGTGGGTGCTGCACTTGCTAATAAAGTGCTGTAAGGCAGCACTTTGGCCGTGTTCATAGGTGAAAAAATTGAAGCTGTTTCTCCTGTCCAGCACCTGCCAGAAAAAGTGCAAATGAACAGTGCCACTTTCAGTTCATTTGCTGGACAAATTACGTCTAGTGAAGAAATGGCGCGAGTGGGGCTGTTGAAATGAAGGGTGTGCAGAGGAAAAACTGTGAGAAACCCCCCGGGCAGGTCATCTCAGACCTGTGAATGTCAGGGGAAGAGCAAAGGCTCCCTGCACCAACACCCACATCCGCCCGGTGTGTGGGGACTCCCAGCAGAGGAAGGGATGACACAGTGCTCGATGGGCTGCTCAGGCCAGGCAGCTCACCCTGGTTTCAGTGGAGGGGCCAGAGTGAGTGGCTGCTGGCTGGGGACCACTGCAGCTCGCTGGTGAATTTGGCAGTCACCCTTCTGCAAGCAGCAGGCAAAGGGTCAAAAGGGAACCAAAACTTATCTTTTACACTGATCTCAGAAGATATGGCAACACAAATTTTGAAAGCAAAATCTCAGTTCTGACAAATTAAAATTGATCAAAATATGATTCATTGTTCTTACTATTTAATGTTAGGTGGGAGAAGTAAAATTTTCCAGCAAGGAAAGACATATGGTTGAGTTCAGGTATGATACAAAGGTAGTTTAAATTACCCTTCCTTATTTTCATATTTATCTTCTTTTAAATGAAAGAGATCACTACTTTTTTTTTTTTTTTTTTTTTTTAAATCAAACTGGTAGAAGTTAGGCTTGGGCAGGAAAGAAGATGCCTTCACCATAAACAAAAGATGGTTTGTTGAAGTTTGTATTTGACAGCTGTCTTCCAACAGGTAATCAGATTAAATAAATGTGCCAGGCACTCACTATAAGAGAGCTAACAATTACATACAGGAAGATGTGACACAGTTGGTTTTGATGGTTTCCCCTGTGGATTTTACTTCTCCTTTTGGTGAAAGTGAGGCAACTGTGATTTCTCTCATTTCCGCTCTCTTCAGAAATTGTGAAAGTATCTTATCTCCTTTTTTTTTTATATCAGTATCTTCACTTTGCTATTGATTCAGAAGCAAATCCAGTTGTACAAAGAGATTAAGGCTAAAATGAAACCTACCTCGAAAACAGCATTTTCCTCAATGAGTGTTTTATGCATAAAATCACCATGTCACAGAATCACACAACAGTTGAGGCTGGAAGGAACCTCTGTGAACCTCCTAGCTCCCCCCTCTGCTGCTCAAAGTAGCTGACATATGGGGACCAAAAAATAGGAGTGCGCTCTGCGTGTCACTTCAGTGAAATGAATGCAACAATTTCTGTAAAATACTAGCACTTTCTCAGTGTATCTAATGAACAGTCATTTTTTAGATATTTTGGAATACAGATGGCATTCAGAATTCATAAAGTGGGCCAGAAGCAATAGTCTTCATCCCAGAAATTAGCAACACAGATATAAAATCAAATGAATACTTGTATACTCAGCCCCAAATTATAAGTTTTGACATAACAGCATGCCAATGAAAAAGTAATGAGTAATTTTTCTTTAAGCAGAATGCAGTTCATTGCTTTTGTGGTTGCAAACCCCTGTGTGTGTGAAGACTTCTGTCTTTTCCTAGTTTTCTTAGCCACCGATTTACTATACACAATATTATACAGGAATTTAGTCAAATTACTTCAAAGATAATAAGATCTTAACTCATGCATTTTAAAAGTAATCAAAGAAGAGGGATGTCCTCTGTTTAGAAAGTGGGAGACTTTTGCCCAAATCTGTAAAGTTTTGATTGAAAATGTTAACCTTCTGTGTGCTGAAATAAAACGGTTCAATTGTCTCAGGGAAAATGATTAAAGCTTTCTTCTTAGAATTATGTTGCTGAATGGCTGAGTACTGAAACAGACAGCCTTCTCTCTGCTTTTGAAAATTACATTGGCAACCTTGAAAATCTAGTTGCTGCCTTTCCCTGCCTCTTCCCTCGGAGATGTTTATCAATTTAACAAGAAGTTTGAAAACTTTATTTACCAAGAATTGTAGAGAATTGATTCTTTTCAGACTTTTAAACATACAGCAGACTCTAAAAGCCAACTTTATAAAATATTATTTGAACAGCAAAGCCTTCTCTCAATTGTCCCGCCATGTGCTCATATGCATGCATTCGATATGCCTATTTTCATGCATCAGATTAAGGAACATAAAAAGACCATGACATCTCACAGCACAGAGGAATGGGGGGGGGGGGGGGTGCAGGGGGAAGGGAATAATAAATTTCTGAAGATAGCTGAAGTCTGAGAACATATCAACTCTTTCAGGCTTCTGGATTTGTTCAAAGTAAAACCCAGGATTGCAGCCAATAAGGCAGATGGCTATCTGCTGGACATCACATCTCTTGAACAGACTTTTGCTCCATTCAAGATGACTAGTCACAGCCTGGTAGGGGTACTTTTTAGTGCTGTGACTTTCTCTGCTCAAGGTAGATTGTCACAGAAATTTTAGAATTTTCCTTATTCTTTTTTTGGATTGGCTCTTCTTGCATTCCAGAGTATCTGTCCAAATTATTTTGACAAATCTGGTGTGAGGTCTATCTTGAAGTCATGCCAGTTACCAAAAACTTTCAGGTCAACTTCCTAACTAACATCAACTTTTAAGAATTCTGCTTTAGAAAGTAACTTATATATGGTCAGTGTTCTGCTTCCCACAGTGCCTCCCTACCTCAATTATCTACAAAATCCATAGACAGAAGACCATTTTTGAGGAAACTGGCATGGTCTTATCTGGCTGAAAGGTCTTGAGATAACATTGTGTCACCAATGTAGAGAAAGTTCAGCATAAAAATAGAAGTCATTACTTAAAAAAGAAATACGATAAACATTCATCACCAAGCATTTGCCCATCAGAGATGTTTAGCATGGTTATTCTAAAGGTAAGTTTCACTATGGTGATATTTTTTTCCAAGAAACAGCTGATATACAATGTTTTACTAGCACGCAAACGGGTTCCAAGTCAAGCTGTTTGTCAGCTGAAAATTCCATCTTCCAAGGGAAAAGCATTTTAAAGCCACTCAGGAGTGAAATTCACATAAAGCAATAAACTATATATAGCAGATTTGCATTCCTTGAGCTCATCTTCCTGTGCTGGAAATCTGAACTTCACAGGTCCATGTTGTTGAGAGCAGAGAATGGTTGAAAAATATAGCAAATACTGTAGAAGTTTCTTCCATTGTGTTATTTCCACTGGGAGCTGCATTCATGGGAATGTTATCATCTCACAACACTACTAGTGGTAGAAAATATTATTTACATGAATCCACACAGACATTTACATCATTCTCTCCTTGCATCCCATAGCAAGTCACCTTTTGTCTAAAGTCAGAGCAAACAGAAGAAAATAAACATTGTGCTGGTGAATGTGATTAACAAGGCATGAAACATTATAGCCATGGTGACTCTTAGATGGGAATAGAAGCATAAATGCCAACTAATTCTTTGTCTGCCCTGAAAACCAGCGCTAAATCATGCTGTTGGCAGAACTACTAGTGCTACAAGTACTCTTGCAGGGAAAGTGTCCCATGACAGTCTCTACAAGGCAGATTTCATCATTTATCCACAATAAGAAGAGAAGAGCAAACAGAAAACTGCTCAGAAACTGCCAGTGCTGAGAAGGACTGACTCTACAGGCTATGGATGTAGATTAACAGAGAAGGACCATCAGGAGCTATGACTCAGAGACAGTTTCAAAACTCTGGTACTTAAATTTGGGTGGAAACTTTCCCCTAAAATTGCTTAGAAACTACTCTTATCTCTTTGGTCTCTGCCCTGACACAGTATGTCGTCTTTATCTCTGCCCATGCCTCTTTGGTCTATACGGTTTACCTTGCGTCTCTTGCCTGAACTAATTCTTGGTCTACTGTTCCTAATTTTTAAGTCTTTATTCTTTATATTTATGTTTCTTCTTCCTCCACCAGCAGGCTTGGGGATGGGGTATTTGATACTCCAGGGGTCAGGTAAGCCAGGAGCTCCAGACTAGGGCTGTTGGAACAGCCAGAACAGAGAGCAGCCTAGGCTGATGGACAACTGCTGAGGCTAATGGTAATGTTCTATACCTGTCTGAGCTACAATTCCCATAACAATCCAGAGGGAACGTGAGGACTGTGTAAGGACTCACCTTTAACTACAGATGAAGTGGCACTCGTAAGGAATGATCAGGTCACTCAGTTGCACTCCCTTACATTAAACCTGTGACAAACACTGAGAGCAAAACATATAGTCATACATTTTTACTTACATAGCCACATACATATGTGTTACAGCCAAGCATTAAAATACTTATGCATCCATGATTTCACACTGACTTTGCACTGTATTTATATCACTACAAAAGAGGCTTAAAAAATTCACCAGATTTTCAGCAAGTGTAAATCAGTTTAGCTGCACTGCAGTGCATTGCCTTGACTTTGGTGAATTTAATTCAGACCTGAATCACTGAAAGTGCATTGACTTATACCAGTTAAAAGTCTAAATTTAAGAAACTCATAAAACAACTAGTGTATTTATCTCTTCGTATCAAAACAAACCTGGGTGAAAGCAAGCCAATGAGTCTATCTGTAAATACACTACTTTCCACAGGACTGCCAAATTTTTTTGTTTGAAAATGTAACTGACATATGAAATTCCCCATAGGAATCAAACACAAAAGTGTTAAAATTGCCTCTCTGCTGCTAATTACTTCTTCCATTTCTCATCCATATGACTAAGATTTTGCCTATCTGATAGCTAGAGTCAGAGTACTATTACGTATTGGTAAAGGAACTATTTTTATTGAACTTAGTAACAATATAGCTGGCTGATTTCTTCCTGTCTAAAGGACAGCTCAATTTGTTAAAGAGTTTGCATATTTTTTTTTTAAAGCTCTGTAAGAAAATGCATTTTTAGGGAGCTACAAAGTAGATATAAGCTGGTACTCACTGTCACTGTGTAGAAGGCAAATTGCCAGCACTGCTGACATAAAGGAGTACATAATCTCAGTAACCCTTAAAACTCTCTCTCTCTCTCTGTGCAGTCTATTCTGGCTTCCACATTGGCACTGTGGACTTTGCTGCTAGCTCCTATGCCAGACATTTTTCAGCATGATCCCTCAGGCATAGTTTGAACTTCTAGGATCTCATCGCTGCTTTGTGCCTAAATTGGAGGTTTTTTCCTTTGATTGTAATACAACTTTTACTGAGTAAGTTACAACAATGTGGTGGAGTCCTGCCTTTGAATGGTTTTTCTGAGAAGTGGAGCTTTTGCTGCAGAGATTCCAACACATTTTTTTGCTGACCTCCCTTTGTAACAAAATTCTTCACCTGCAAGTACTACACCACAGGAACAGATTGTGAGTGGGGAGGTCCTCAAACAGTCAATTTTGGGAGAACTTGACAACAGACAGGCAAGTGGTATGCTGAGGCTGCTGCTGCTGAATATGGAAAAAGCACTTGCACCTCCCCGCTACCCTCTCCACACTGCCTAAGGCGTGGAAACTATTTGGATCAGCACTTGCCTAGGTCTCTGGACATATCTAGGGTACTTGACAGGTATTCAGCCCAGGGTGGTGTCCCTGGGCTCTGCACAGCTAAGAATAGCTATGTTTACTAACACCTCTCACAAATGATAGCCAAGAGCAGCATGACAGGTAATAGGGGGTGAGTGAATAGGAGGAGTCGGGAGCCTGCTTCCTCTTTCTGCTTCATTGATTCACTGAACATCTGCTTCCTGCTCTATACAATGGGAGTTTCTACGTTCACTCCCAGTTTTGGTAGCTGGATGAAAAGAGGTGATGCACATTGTGATTAAATTTCATACCCTAATTTTCATAAGCAGCTATTAGGCTTGCTCACGGTTTTGAAAAGCTCTGTCAAAGAGAAAATCAGACTGAGATCGTGATCTGACTCCTTCCGCAGCTCCGGAAAGACTCAGTAGTCAGTGGACATCAAGCCTTCCCATGCTGCAGGTTGATATTCCACTCTGAGATATGGCAGTTTCAACTTTGTAGTCAAACTCACCAGTTGGGCATGTCAGAGGAGAGCAGTATTCCCACAAGGGAACTTGTTTGCCTGACTTGGATATTCAAATTTTATCAGAGAGGATCAGGATCTCCCTCTGCAGTAGGTGAATTTCCTTCTGTCCTAAGGAGCAGTGCAGGCATTTGTTCAGGAACACAACATCTTTAGGTACTTCAGTGTGGGAACAATATGAGTGTCAAAGCAGGGTGGATTGGGGCACAGCCCTGAAAGCGTGAAGCACTGGAGAATCCACCACAGCATGACATGAGGCTCTGGAACACATCTGTGTCTTCTCCCCTTCCTCATTGTTCACGTACGTGTGTGCCGTGCTCATCCTATAAGAAAACACAGTGTGATAAATGTGCTGGATTGATCAACCTCAGTTTTTACGCAGCATTCTTTCTTCAGAAAGGGCCACGAAAGGGATACTTGCTGTTGCTGACAATACTCTGAGGCAGCAGGCATCCCTCAGCTCCCAGGGATGTGGTAGCAGTGAGCTTGAGGCACATTGTGTGTCCCCTGCCCTGCACCAGGCTCCTTTGCCCACTCCAGCCCCATGGGGGCCAGAGACAAGCACCCAATGAACAGCGGAAATGGTGACTGGAATACCTTGCTGTGGGGCTGGTGTGGGACTTCCCACACACAGGGTGTGGGGTCTGGCACGGCATGAGACTTCAGACATGATATGGAAAGGATTTTGTATTATTGCTCCAAAATTAAGGAAGAGAAAAGTTTCCAAGGGTTGGTTCTGAACAGTGAGGAGAGGATCTTGCCCTGAAGTGCCCTCTGTGAGAGCCTCTCTTTAACAGCAGAGAATCTGCAATGAGCGTGGCTTTCCTATAGTAAAGGAAAACTCTGTGAGCATCTTGTTATCAGCTGGAGAAGTCTTTGAAGATTCTAGTTGGAGCCTCACTTCACCTAAATATCTGCAGTTAGGAAAGACATGTAAGCATAGGCATAACTTGGCATGAACTGAGTTATATTCTTCACAAAGAGGAACTCAGCAAATATATATAATTGTCTTCTTGAATGGGCAAGGCTAGGCAAAGAAAAGCAAGGAAAAGAAAGGAAAGGAAGAAGGAAGGAAGAAGGAAAACAGAAGAGAAAAAATTGTAAAAGTAGAGTGGGAAGAGGGATTTTCTTCTAAAATGGACAAGGTTTTATTTTGTTCTACCCTCATCCCTTTTCTGCGTATCTATTACAGGTTCAATGTTGCTTTTGTTTTATCACTGAGCATTAAGTGTGCCAAATCCCTTCGCAAAAGGTCTTGAGCCACAAATGAGCCTCAATTTTGATTTGCTACAGTCAATAGCAAATCCATTTATATTAAGGGCTAAGGATCATGGTGGCTTTGCTTGAAAAACATTACACTGAGAGCAAGAAGATGATTTTAACGTGTTAGGCTGTGTTCTTAACTACTTAATTCAGTTTGGGTTTGGTGTAATTTTATTTTTCAACTGGTGGTATGAAACCTGGAATAACCCTTTTAAATCTCCTGTACAGTTAATCCAACAGGCTGCTGTGCAGGTATCAGAGCAAGGCTGGGCAGTTGCAGTCACTTTAAGATGTTCCTTAAGGAAGAGAATTATATTTTAAAGGAATAATACTTTCTGAAGACCTTTTTTCTCTGCTCAGGCTAATGGAGCCCCTTGAGCTCAAGACATTATTTTTATATGATATTATTAAATTGCTATTTTCTTTTAAATCGGTTTCAACTTCTTACCCTTGCTGAAATGCTGAAGGCTGTAACACTGGTATATCTGCTTTTCAGGGACAAATGCAAGTAACTAGGACTTTGGAACATTATGTAAATATTTCTGAAAGCACATTTAAAGTCCCTGCATAATTTTTCTCCTTCTTGAAGTGTATATGCTGCAGCTTGTTCTGAGACAGAAACTCCCAAACTGGCCACTGAGCAATGCTATGGACTGCAGGAATTTTTAACAATGACAGTTACTCTCTGACCTGCAGTAGTGCTCCTATTGTGTTTAACAATAACAGAACAGCCTATAAGCACTAATAGAAGAGTTATCATATATACATAGAGTCTTCAGAGCTATTGCAAGCAATCTGTGATTCACTGCAAACAACCAACCACCACTGCTTTCCCTAAGGATGTCTTAGCACTTCATCCATAAGCAATCCATCAGAACATTAGGACTGAACTTTAGACCACCCCTCATGTACCTCAACACATCACTTCTTGGCCTAAAAGCTTGACATGGGGAAGAAAATGTATTGACTATATATATTTATTTCCATTTAGATTTGATTTGTGAGTGTTTAGAAGCTTCTTTGCCCTTTCAAACATCAAAAGCCTGATTTTAAGGAATGAAATTAGATATACTAATATATATATTACTGCAGACAGAATGTATTCCTCCTTAAGATATTTTATATTTTTTAAAAAGACATATGGCTAGAAAGAATGCTACTGTGCATATGAAGGAATGTTGTCTTAATACGAACTTCTTAAAATTAATTTGGTAATGCTTTGTACTCTCAAATGAAACAATACAGTACTGGAAGTTCAAGAAGAACTTGATAGGAGAAGTACGGCCTGATATATGCAGAGCTAACCTTCGTGCCAGAAGGCCCTGGAGAACTTAGTCTGTGCTCCAACTCCTACAGCCAGAAAGACAAACTCTTGTTTTGCTGGATGCTAGTATCTCCTTTCTGAAAAGTCAAGGCATGCTTGCAAGCGCAGTGAACAGCCTTAGTGCTTAATTCCAAGGTAGAAAAAGCGTGTTACTGTGAGAGAGAGGGTTGTCTGTTTAGCTCGTTAAAAGGAAGATAAATTGATATCTGTTTAAACCAGCAGGTAAGATGTGAGTCTTAAAAGAAAGAAAATATAATGTACCAAAGGGCTATTCAACAAAACAGAGAAGCGTTACAAGTACTAGTGCCTGGAAGTTGGATTTGGACACATTGGATACGACTCATCTCTCAGCAGCAAGGATGATTAATAACTGGAACAAACCCCATGAGGTTCTTTATCCTCTGTCTCTTGCCATCTTCAGTTCAAGTCCTTATAAAAGATGGGACTTCACCAAATGTAAGTCACTGAATTGATCTGAAGACCAGCTGAATTAAATTCTACAGTTTGCATTAAACAAGCCAGAACAAACCTGCTGCTCATTCTGCCTCATATACATGAGTTTTTCCATTGCTCCTTCTGCCCAGTGGCACTTGTGTCCCAGTCCATGCTTGAAGCAGGGCATTTTATATTACGTCTCCTTAGCAGATGACGTTTCCTTAGTCTACTGTAAATCAAAAGTTATAGGGAGAAGGAGCTGCAATCTCGTCACATGTCCTTCTCACAAGATGGTAATTCTGGTGTCAGATTAGGGCCAATAACTGCATGAAGAACCAGCACAGGCTGGGGACTCCAAGACACCTTACTCATGCTGAACTGCCCTTGTCTTGTGACGACGGCACTGCCCTCCCTGTAAGATGCTGCTGGCAGCATAACCCTGACAGTAGAGAGGTCTACCGGAGCGACCCCTTGGCTCAGCATCAGCTCGCTGAGGGTTGCTGAGCTCCCTGCTGTCACAGCATCCTTGCTGCTTGGCTCAGCATCAGCTCGGTGAGGGTTGCTGAGCTCCCTGCTGTCACAGCATCCTTGCTGGTGACACGCAAAGTGGCCAGCATAGCCCCACGGAAACACACGGCAGTGAGCACAGTGTGGATGGGCCCAGAGCAGCTGATCTCCACTGTGCTCTGGGGCCAGGGCTGAGCAGGCAGAGCCCCTGCCAGGCAAAACCCACAGCCCGGCAACATGCCTGAGCTTCAGAGCAGTGCCTCCAGACACTGGTGATTTGTCATACTAAGCAGTTTACATCCATCTGCCATAACCATGTCAGGTGAAGCAATTTTGCAGAACTTTTTCTGTTGATTTCCCATATTCAGATACTGCTATTGGGAGGTAAAGGACACATTTTTCAAGCCTTGTGGTCTAAATTTGTAAATGAAGACTGAAAGGTGCCTTTGATGACTAGGAATTTATGGCATTTTGCAAAACAGGTCATTAATCTAGGTGTCTATTTCTGTGCAAGTGTTTCTAACTTTAGTCAGAAAGCAAGAAAGCGGTGATCTTCCCATTTTGAAATGCAGAAGTAATGTGATTCAGGAGATCCCTCACCCACAGAGTTGTACTTTGTCTACAATCATCTTTGAATTCTTGGTTTCTCACTTGACTGGCCTGCAGGGTTGGATCTGAGTAAACTTCCTTGGGATATATGCCTTGGAAATGGTACTTTGTTTATGTCAGATCTACTCCAAACTGTTTATGGCCTGGTTTTCTTTTTTGTCAGGTAACATCCAAATGCACTTTTACAATGTGAAAACAATTTAGGGATGAATTTTGCACTTAGAAAAACTGCAAAAGGGGAAGTTTGTCTGGGAGGTGTTGACCCAGAAGGTGCTTACAAGGTAGAGTACGCTGTCATAAGACAGACTCTCTCTAGAGTATGCTCAAGCAAATAGATCCCAGAGTGCCTTGCTGGATAACATTAAGTAAGGACACTCTTACACATTTCTTAACTGACCTGTGAGGGTAATTAACAGCAGGGTGTAGCTGCTATTGTGTCAGCCTGACTGTACTGGCCAGGAGATGTTCTGCTTTTTCCATTCCCTGTTATTGTACAAAATTGCACTCATAGGAGAGAGAGCTGAGGATACAAAACGCTGATGATTATTGTACCAGGGTCTGGTAGACTAACTTGCTTTCCAGCAAGCTTTAATATTTATCACATCGTGATGCATCTTTCCCCTGCTGTTTTGAACTGTGCTAACTACTGTAAATGTGCACAAAAAACCAGTCCCTATCTCAAAGTAATATGCAAATCCCAGAACACACTGAAACACTTTAAGGAACAAAGGAATATAGTGGCCAGACAGCAAGGGGAAAGATGTGGAAAACACGGTAAAAATGTGAGGTTTGCTGTTAACATAGGAAACAGAGGTCACAGCACACCACATGCCCTATCCATAAGCTAGTATTTCACGAGCTTCACGATGTAGTGAATTTAGAATGATCTGAAGGAAATACATTTGTGATTTTGGCTGGGTGTCTTCCCACAATCAGGGAGTGGCATGGGACAAAGGTGAGGTGTCTGACTGAAAAAAAAACCCCAAACAATAAAAAAGCGCACAACTGGGTATTAAAGGTTGATATCACAGAGAAGAGTCAGGGCTCTGTTATTTCAAGTGTAATTATTGAGTATTTCTTTGCTGGCAGATGTGGTACTGAGCACAGGCATCCCAGCTAGCTGTCTAGGAGGTGAGAGAAAATAATTTCACATGGACAAGTTTAGCCACCTGAAAAGGACACACTTTAAAATGCAGCCCAAGTATCTCTATTTCTGCAATGTAAATATATTTCCTAATATGCCCCCCACAGCTATTCCCTTCTTTACCCAGTCGAGCAGGGCTGAGCTGTGACATCCATAAACTGAAAACCAGGTCCATCATTGAGTTGGATACATTTGGTTTAACACAGATGAAGCTACTCATGTTTGTGTAAATAAGATGATCAGTTGTCATACCTGATAGAAAAATGGCATTATTGGCTAAAGCAATGGAGGGCTTGGAGGTGAAGCCTACGCCAAAATCAAGACTGAAACTCTGAAGAAGCTGCGAGATGGCAGCATTACCCTAAAGGAAGGATTAATTTCACTTCTCTGTGGCCATCTACAATTAGGGTTTAATGCTGCCACAAGATATGTGTCAGTTGCTCTCTTCATTACCTATACAGGCAGTCTATACTTACCCATTTGTTTAAACTGTAAGACAATTTAGGTTAGCTACTATAAATCCCACTGCAGGTTTCTACAAGGGAGTTCCCTGATGCTTTCTGTTGCTTTTCATTCGTACATACAAACTCCACTTCTATTCCATACTTGTTCTGGACGAAGACCTCAAAAACACAGAAGCATTACTAAGGAAAACTTGCAGAGGGAAAGATTGACCTTTATTTTTTTTTGGTGAGCAGGCACTTTCATATCACAGGTTTATATCCATGTTTTCACTTACAAGCTTCCTGAAGCATTTGAGGCTAAAGCTGTCCACATACAGAACTCACGCATGTTATATGTGTTAAAAGAACAGCAATTGCTGGACCAAACAAATGAATATTCATTACATTCTTAGCTCACTGGATATTTCTACATGAAAATCCTTTTGGTACTTTCGAATTAGTTCAAAAAAAGTGAAATAAAAACAAAAAAGCCAAGAGCATGCTGACCCAGTTTGCTTTCAAATCAAGTTTTTCTAACCAAAATTGCTCAGATGTGGCCAAATGAATTCTGCTAATATGTGAAATGGACATATATGAGTTATAGTCATTGTGTGAGTGTGAAGGAAGATTAAAATTAATGCTCTTTTAATTTTCTATACAAAGTAAGTTTTGAAAGGCATTATTTTTTCAGTCATGCAATTACAGGGCGGAGAGAACGTGTGGCCAATGGCAGGAGGTTAATTACATGACCAAACACCCACTACATCTTGCTCAAACAGCCCCGAAATATTTACACTTTGTTGTAACTAATAGCCTAGTTTCAACTGCTGGTTGGAGAGCTACCCTCAACTTAAAATAAATGCATAACTTCTACCTAAGAATCTTTACCATTTTTAAAAGTAATGCACTATACAACAGAGAGATTAGCTAAATTTCTGGAGACAGGAGCTGTCAGTTTATTTACATGGTCCACTTGAGAATTTTACATAGATTCTATTGCTTCCTTTCCCTTATGGCCAGCCAATTTCTTATCTTCTTTCACAACACAGCAGTTGGAGAGATAATACTTTAAAATAGAGATCTGTAATTAAAAATAAAAACTATCAGAAAGCTTTTTTCATTCCTGCAGCAGCTCTGAACTTTGCTTTAACTGATTTCATTTTAAATTATATTGGATAAGGCCAGGAGAGATCATCTGATAATCTAATGTGTATACCAGTCATCAAATTTCTCCTCAGTATTTCTACATTGAGAAAAGCATTCCCTGGATGAAAAGGGTTTCCAAGGAACATATTTAGTATTCATCTGAGGATGAATGCAGCACATATTCCAGTATTAGGACAACATTGACTGCTAAGCTCTTACTGGGACCCAAACTCTCTCTTCGCATGTGCTTCTGATTTCCAGGAGTGTTCACCTGAGGACAAACACACATCTTGCTGAAGTCAACCTGAGTGCTCACACGCTACAAGACAGTCAAGACATTCAAGCTCTCACCCGCCTTGTTGAACATGGATCACAGAACACTTCAGTAAAGACAGGGCAAAGGCTGTCCACGCTCTGAATACACAAACACAGGTATGCCTGAGCACCCCATCCAGGCAAGAGGGCTATGCCTTGAAGTCAGATGCACAAGAAGAGTTTCCAGGCTCTTTCTCCCATGCTAGATGGTCCCCTGGATCATTTCAGCATCTAGATCCACTCCTTCACACTCAACTATCTGTAAGTTAAAGGGTTAGCAAGGTCTGGCTGTGAAACGGATCGCTCGTAGACAACTCCTGGGCAGGGACTAGGAAACAGCATGTACCAGAGACCACTCCAGCAGGCAATTTGCATGCAGCCACTCTGTTTTAGAGCTAAAACAATTTAAAACCATGGAGATAGTCAGGCTGGGTCAGTTGGCTGTAGGGTTAGAGAAAGGTCCTTACACTGTCTAATTTATTGGTACAAATATAATTTGAGAGGTTTTGACCCAATAAGTGTTTGCTAATAAATTGCTTGGAAATATCTATACATAATAAAAATGAAACATCTTCCTTAAGGGAAGTTTCTTGAAGTTTTTGTAATGCATCCATATATAAACCAAAAAGTAAGATACATTTATTAAGATAGTTGCCATTTTACTCAGATCTGTGCTTCCCCTTTACTAAAAATAGAGCAAGGATAATTGAACTGAAAAACGTAAAGATTTCCAAAACCCAATTACATAACTTGCCCCACTTCTTCTGTTTCCCCCTCTTACTTGTATTTTAAAGAGGTCAAGGTTATTAAATATAGGCTCCTGCATTCATATCGTAAGAAAAGCAGGAACCAAACATATTGTAAATATTTTTCATATAGCGTGAATTTGCTCATGTAGCCTATATACACTATGCTTACCAATTTGGCTATGAAATTGATACTTTGATGTACACAGTGTGTGCAATTCTTGCAGGTGAGATAACGGTGCAATGAAAAACTTCTCTCTCTAACTTATGTGTGCTTATAATGTCCAAAGATGCAATCCTTATTCTGGATAATTTATTTTCCTCAATGGGTGTGTCGTCTACGTAGGGACTGCAGTTTGATGGCCCAAGTTTGCACTGTTAATGTTGCTCTAACATAATTTTGCACTGCTTTATGCAAATCACAGCTTGAGTACCTCTGCTCTCAAAATGCATGCACACTTGGGAAGCCATGAGAACAGTTACTTTAGTAATTTCAGTCTTACATATTAATTTATACCTTTCAATAGTGTGTTGACTTACACAGTGTGGCACTATACATCAGATGCATGCTGCTTCAGAAAATTAATGCTGCATTCTGGCAACCATATGGGCAGCTGGTGAGCAGCCAGGAGAGCAGCAGAGCACAACCCTATCTTCACACAAACCTTCCCTATGCAAGAGAACTGTGCATGAACTGCACTAGCCAAGGAGCAGAAATAAAGGGTGTGCATGGTTGTTGCTCATAGCCACCAGATCCCGCAGGGACAGATGTCTGCCAATGTGATTAATGAGGGGAGCTGCAGAGACAGCAGACAGACCCTTGTGGCAGGTAACCACATGGGCACCACACTTCTTGATGTCCAGGGAATGGAGAGGATTGAAAAGCTTCCTTGCGTATGTATGTTTCTTCTTTATGGGTCTCTCTTCTAGTTGGTGTTCTCACCTGTGACAAAATTTAGCTTGCAAGCTCTACAGGGAAGGGCATTTATCTTATTTGTTCTGTAAAATACATATTATACATTGAGTGCTGAACAAACAATCAGAATAATGGCTTAGAGTAGCTTAGTTATCTTTAGCACCTTAAAAAAGTAAAGAACACTGTTCAGCAAGAAAAGAAATGAAAAAAAAATTACCATCACTTGCAAGGAAAGCAGTTTTTGTTTCCCATTCTTTTGTTTCACTTACTCTTTTATTTCTTATCAAGCATGTGATCTTTTAAAGACTTCTGTCACCAACTTCAGTGGCAATACCTACAGGAATGCTGGCATGAATTGGAAACTCCTCAAATAGGATTGTGTTCTGTGTAAATGATAAAAATCTCAGAAAGAATAGAGAGGAAAATTTAATTTAATGGTTTCAAGTAACTTTATGCAATACCTTAAACAGAAGATGCCTTGATGATAGTCAAACACACAACCCTGTTTATAATGCATTTTATGCATATAATGCTTTCCATTTATAAATATTCCAAAATTTTTTTTACAACTGTTCACAGAAATCACTCTCCAGGCTTTACAGCAGCTGTTTTACTTCTCATTGCAATAGCCCTATGAAAAAAGTAGGGATTGCAAGTGAAACAGCACACATTTTCCACTGTAAACTAGCTGGTACACAATAATTTCATGCTTTAGTTCTCTGCACACCAGCTTTTCCAAGGAAATCGGGGCTTATGCTTTATCTCCTACAGTACAATCTTCATATGGTGGTCCTGCTGGTTTACGCAGACAGCCAAATTCTTGTCTACATTATTGTTTTTCTTAAATCCCGATTCTGTATTAAAGATGCTGTCATTTTGACAGTTGATGGCAACAACTTGTTCAGCAGGTACAAGCAGGGCTGGTTTCTTTCAGTGCTGCTTCAGCACTGTCCAGCTCATGGCAGAGTTAATCAGCTGCATAGTTGCTGCTAGTATCTGACCTCCCCTAGCATTTCCATTGCTCCTGCCACACAGAAATACATTGCAGTCACTTGGGATTTCTGAAAAGTGACATCTAAACATTATTAGCCTGCTCCAATTCTGCTCAGTTTGAGGGATTTGTTTGTATCCAGGCTGGAGTCTAGCTACAGCTTAGAAATGCTGACTAGATGCAGTTAAAGAAATAAATAAATTCATAGCTGATTATACACAGCATGTGGGTCCAGCACAGTGATAATTTTATTCCTGGTGCTCCCTGGCATTTCAAAACCCAGGCATGCCAGCAATGCTAAATCAACTACTTTCAATAGCCACTTTTCCCAAAGCAACTGCCTCTTTCTTCCAGGAAAAACAATTTTATCTATGCAGTTCATAACAGCAAAATGTTGATCTATGCACACCCTGTACCTAAGTCTTCTTTCTAATCCTGAAGTAATACAGCCACTGTTTCTCACCCTGTGAATTGAACCTACCCATTCCATCAACACCCAGGCAGAGCCAAGCATACAAACCAGCACACCATTCTGCAAATGTCATCTGTGAGAGAGCACGCAGCTATCTGCCTGGGTAGTGAACTATCACATCACAGATTTCACATGGTTTCTGGCAGGCACTGAAGAACATCCAATGCCATCCAGTAGCACACTGTGGATTTGGAAAAACAAATCAGCCTATTTCCCCCCCACCGCTCTTATGTAAGAAGAGTTAAGTTTGATTTTTCCTTTTCTCTACACTTTATATCCAAAAGGAATATAGTATAGCTTTAGTGTGATGGTATTACAAGAACTTGAGGTTTTGTGTCCTCCACCTCTAAGTTCTCTAAGGGCTCTCAGAAAGGCTTTCAACACCTCCCAAACTTTGGGACCCAAGAAATAGAATCCCTTCTGTCCTTGGAACTCAAAAGTCCAAATATGGCACAGTTACATATGTAGGGCAAAAGTATAACTGACCTTCACCTGTAAAACCAGAATTGCTGGTAGTTAGTTATACAGGAGCTGTACTACTGGATAAAAACAATAATTTAATTGCTTAATGTAGACAAGGCCTCCGAGAAATCTCCTTCTTTAAATAACCCAGCCAACTCAAAACTTCATCGGCAAAACTCACTCCTCTGAACTCCGTCAACAATGAGGAACTTGAAATACTTTGCAAGGTATACTAAAAGGAAACAGTATTTCCCCCTTTTTAACCACCTGAAGAAACCAGAAAACATTTGGACAACCGAGTTCAAATAGGAATGTTCAAGTACTAAGTTTCAGAGGATGGCCAGTGCAAAACAAATATGACCGCTGAAGTATCAGGATGCATTACTTACTTCTGCGGGTTAAGAAACAAAGCCAAATCCCCAGCGCTGGACTGAATTCCAACGTCTACACAATGGGCGATGCCTCTCAGGGCCAACTGACACGTTTTGTGAGAAACCACAGAAAAATTACGTATCTAAAATCCATTAAAGCGTATCTGATACTTTAACTTATCAGGTTCATCTCAAACTGTGGAAATTTCTGTCAATAGCCTTTTTAGACAATTCCTTTCAGCGGCGCTTCCAAAGCACTCCATTATCAAACGCAGCAGCGCCCGGGGAAGCAGCGGAGCGTCCTTCCCCTGGCTGTGCCGGGAGACGCCGAGGCATCGCGGAGACCTGGGGGCCAGAGGGCGAAGGGGCGGCCTTGACCTGCAGCCACCCCCCCGGGCCGTGCGCCCTGACCTCTGCCCGCGGGCAGGGAGGGCTGGGAAACGGCGACATTCCCGCCCGCCCGCCCGCCCTAGCGCGGGGAAGCCACGGCGGGGCCGCGCCGGGATCCGCCCGCAGGGTCTTTGTTCCCGCGGCCGCGGTGACTCTTTGTTGGTGCCGGAGCTCGGCCACGGGTCCCGCGCGGCGGCACCTAGGACTCCTGCCGCCGCTCCCGCAGGACCTCCTGCCGGCACTCCGCATCCCGCTCCCCGCCGGGCCGCGCTGCCCCCGCCGCGCCAACCCTGCCGCGTGTCCCCGGCCCCTGTGCGAGGACTCCCACTGCACCTGGCCGCGCCTCGCCCCGCCCCGGCCACTGCCAGGCCCCCGCCGCCTCCCCACGCCGGCGGGAGCAGGCGAGCTGGAGAGGGGTAGAACGTGATGGGAGGGCGGGACACGGGGGGCACTCTCGGGAGGCGCGCGGCCGCCGGCGGCCGTAGGTGACGGCCGGCGGGAGCGCGCGCAGGCGCGCACACGCCCAGGGAGGAGGAGGAGGAGGAGAAGAAGGCGGGCGGGCGGCCGGGCGGGGGCGCGCACGGCCGGTGTGTGAGCGAGCGAGCGAGCGAGCGAGCGAAGGAGGGGAGGGTGATCCCGGGGCGGAGAAAGGCGGCGGCAGCGGCGGTTTCGCTCGGCTCAGGGCAGGCGAGCGGCTACAGGCGCTGCCGAGCCGGGAGATACAGCGGCCGCTGCCGACTTGGGGCATCCTTCCTCTTCTTCCCCGCCTCCTGCCCGCCCTTCCCCCTTCTCTTTCTCTCCTTCCCCACTGTCCGCCGGGGCCGACTGCTGTCGGCAGCACGATCCCGGGGCGTTTCCGCGGCGCCCGAGCCGATAGCGGCCGCGGGGAGAGCAGGTCCCTCCCCTCCCCGGCCGGGACTGAGGGACCCCCCGCTCTGTCCGGGGCTCGGCGGAGAGGGCCTGGCCCCGGCCCCGGCTCGGCTCCCCGGCGGCGGCGGCGGC
>WBMZ01002117.1:0-30408 GCA_013400975.1 Atrichornis clamosus
TTATCTCAACTCATGAACCCCTTATTAAGTTTCCTCCCCACTGTCCCGTTGCAGTGGGAGTGAGCGAGCAGCTTTTGCTGGGTGCCTGGCATCCTTCCAGGGTCAATGCACCACAGGTTTATTGGAATATTAAGGCTTAAGTCAATTAAGTATAGAGTTCAATTTATTGGCGATTTTAAGGCAGATTAAATACTCAGAACCCGTAAATCAAATACACCATCAAAACCCAGCGAGAATTGTTAATAAACTTCTGCACCCTTAATGCACCATGGAGGTCATCCCCAGACTAAACATTGCCAATGCAGAAAAAAATAATCTAAGAAAGGCATTAAAGACTCCAGGAAAGGTATTTAATGAAGTTGTTTATAAACTCACATGAGCACAGTATAAGAGTGTATTCATGTTATGGGATGAGCCAAAAGCAATGCTGCATAATCACTGCTTTCCCAAAGGAGCTGGGACTTTGAGGAAGGAATAATGTGCAAAGCTTGAGACAGCAGCTGGGACACTAAGAAATTCCAGTACAGCAGGAGTGGTCCCCTCCCATATTTTCAAGTACATCAGGAACCTGTTATCCACCAGTTCACTCTCGAATAGGTTGTGGTTTTGCTTTCTCAAAGTGAGAAGAGGAAGTTAAAGACTAGTATGTTCACTCATACTCGTCCAATAACTTCCTCCATCAAGGCTTCCAGACATAACAGAACTTTTGTCAGCAACTTAATCCCACTTTCATGTACCTGTCCTCACCTACCCAGGAATTCATAACATTTATCATCTCACAGCAGTGTATCACACTCCATTTAATTTCTGAGTAGTCATCATCTAAAGATATGCAGCTCCATGATTTGTATCTTGAATCAAATGGAATATTTCCAGACAAGTCACAATATTTCACACTTATTTACTTCCAAATCTGGTTTTGATTCTTCCACTGCCTGTGGCAGGCCAGCCAACACTACTATGCCCATTGCAGAGATGCAGAAGCCTGGACCACAGAGTAGGGAAGTAGCTATTCCTCTAGCTGTGGCAGTTGGTAACCAGGTGTTAAGTAACTGCATGATCCTGGTTAGTGGTTTCTGTTGCCACCTACAGTACTCCCTCTATTCTTGGGGATATATACAAAACCTCCTTCAGAGCTTACAGTTTTAAACACTGTCATGTAGAAGGAATTTCCTCCTCAAAGACGACATGCTTAAATGACAAAAAATACCACCCCTCTGCACCATGGGAGATGAATCACCAATGCCCCACACTCCACATACCCAGTGGCCTTGCTATCTCATCCAGACAATTAATGTGCAAGAGGCAGCAGTGTCATGAAAAAAACACTCAATGAAGCCAGGGCTCCCTATCATGCATGGCACAATTATACTGCAAGAGACCAGAACTGAGTGGCTAGTTTTTAATAGGGAACAGTTCTTAATCTAATTTATTTAATATTTAGGTGCCTCATACTGGCTTACTGAGAGGCATTTGTCCTGGTTCCATTCAGGACAGTTCATTTTTGCAGTAGCCTTGAGGAGGTGGAACCACTAGAGCCATGTGGGCTTAGCTAGGAATTTACTCTATACCACCTCATATCAATTGCCAGGGACAGAGGTATGGGACTATCTGGCTCTGGGAAAGAAGGGCATCGTTTTTACAGTGGGGAACCTGCCCACTATTGTTCATTGTCTCAGGCTCAGTGAGCATTTTGGCATGTGAATCACCCTCTTTTCTGTATACTTTTGTTATTAATATTGTTGCTGTTACTGTTCATTTTCTTATCGCATTGCTGTTTCCAGTGAATTGTTCTTATCTCAGCCTGTGATCTCTGCCTTTTGCGCCTCCCATTCAGAGGGTTTGTGGTCTTTTTAGTGGGAGTACTAAATTGGGCAATACCATTCTAAATCACAGCAGCATCCTATCACCGAAGATCTGTAAACCTGCACAATCAGCCTTCTCCCTCCTCACACTTTAGAACCCTAACTCCCACCACCTGGGATTCCAAAACAAGAAATGTATCCAGTTTTAAGGTTTGAGGAAGCTCAACTTCTCTCCTCCACATCATGTCCCATGACACCCACACCTCCGTTACATTTTCCCATAGAAGCAGTTTGGGTGTTTCAGAGGTTCAGGCATAATTTCCCCCACAGGACCAGAAACAAAGTCAAAGTAAAGCCATGAGACAGTGAGTGCTTTGAGGAACTTGCCATTCCCTCCCTTACACCCAAAAATCTGTTTGTAAAAGAAGGAGAATGGTGAAGTTTGAATGCAGAATCATCCTGTGGGCACTTGATAAGGACTCTAGCTCTTAGAGGCCAGGCACACCCTACAGAACTGTAGCTGTGAACAGTACGTTCTGCTCAGTCTAACACAGATGCTGATGCTGAGGGGAAAAGGACAACATGTACTTCTATAACTCCTACTCTGGTGTATTCTGAGGCATTTTGAAATTGATGTAAAGCTTCAATAGCACTGGATACCTTTTTTACCTGCTTTGAGAGATGGTAGCTGATCAGCTACATATGCAGGAGTTCAGAGCACAGCAGAGAAGGGTTCTGCATAGAGTGGAGAACAAGGGCAGAGAAGCACTGAGACAGGGAGGTGATAAAGGTGCAGAAATGGCCAGGACAGAAAAGCAAATAATTGCTATTAAAAATGTGGTGATGTTTAAATCAAAGAGCTCAGTTTGACACCCAGGCTGAAAGCAAATATCTAAATAGACTTCCTGCCTCCAATACCTTATTGGATGTTGTATGTGGAAGTTGGCTTTGCCTTGACTTTTGACAGATGCATTTTTCAAGACTTACTAAGAGCAAAGCCCTCAATTCTGAAACGTCAAAATTTATGATCAGAACAGGGTCTGACCTTAGGTTACCCAAAATCCAAGAGTTGTTTTAACAATCCACATACCAAAGTTTACTTGTGTGCCTGTTTTACAACTGCTGACACCTTTGACTAAAACAATCCCCACTGGATCAGTGTAGCTCATGACTTTTCAGTTCAGAAGACAAGATGCTGAAACCCTGTAAATGCATCAGCAGAAGCTGCTTCAGGTTCACTGCTGCATTACACTGGATATAACTTGCTCTGTAATCCCCTTAACTGGGACATGCTTCCCCAAGGAAGCATGTTTACCTACTAGATTCCACAAGGAATTGATATAAGACAGAAATACTTAATGGCAATAACTACTGTTTAACAGAGACATTAATTCTGCTCATCGGGGACAAAATCCAACTTTAAGGAAATTTTACTAAGACCTGCCAATGCATAATGTTTACTCAAGATCTCGGCAGGCTTACATAAGCTAAGCATCTTCCTAAGTGGGACAAACCATTGCTCCAGGTGCAACATTCAAGCCCTCAGTTGTGCTAAGACTATACTTCTTATATTAAAGTAGACAAGGATTTCAGGTGGCCCACAGCTGCCAAGAAGCTCTCCAAAATGAACTCTGGTAATCTTTGCCCCACTAGTACCCCTTCTACTTTCCTACAATCAGCAGCACCTCAGACATTCCAACAGGAGGAAGCTAAGCTCTTATTGGCCTGTATTTAACTCCTGCTCCCTTTTGAGAAAGAAGAGTGTTTTGAGACAGAGAAGGTTTCAGTAAGTGCATGTTACAATAATAATGCCATCAACATTGCTGGGAATTTTTATTTTCTGCACAGCTGTGAAGGTGAGCATGTACCCCAAATTCTCTATCAAGCCATTTATGTTGGACCATCTCTTCAGATGGGAAAATGTCAGTGGAAACAGCAATGATGATCTGGACTGTGATGCCCTGCCCTACAAATCCCAAGGAGAGCATAGAGGAAAGACAAGTGTGATTAAGAGACCTTCAATATACCCAAGAAAGTGGGTTTGGGGGAACATTAACAAGCCAGTACACAGCTAGCTCTGATCCAAATACAGTGTTCCACTGTTTGCTTTTGCACTGTGTTTTCTGCACTAATTCACCGCCACTGTAGCATCAAGACAAGCTTCCATATGCTTCATTTACTGACAGTAATTAATTTCAGCCTCTCCCCACATACATATACACATTCATTTTATCTGACAAGCAAGTCATGAAAAAAATCCCATTCCCACAAAAATATGGGGCAGCTACCAGAGGTTGCCTTTCTTCTCAGCAAAGAAAATCTAATTGGTGCATCTGCTGAGCCATGATGCTTTTCTCACCCTCCACTTTTGACTTTGCTCCCCCTGCCTAAGCTCAGGTCTGTTGCTTCTTCCAGGCCTCCCCCTACACCAGAAGATGTTTTTTAATAAAACACTTTCTTCCAGATGAAAAAGGAATAACTGGCTAGAGAAACGTCTGAGCACCTATCTCCCTGTCAAAACAGTGAATCCATTAATGATCATGAGGGAAGGAATAAATGCTTTAAGAGGCTTAGCAAATCACTCAGAGAAGCACAGACTTCTACCCTCCTGCTCCCCCTTACTCACTGACAGTTTAACCCACAGCAGCAGTGCCAGTAAATTTAAAAAGAAAAAAAAAAAAGGAAGATAAAAGGAAATACCAGGTAATTGATCCCACTTTAAAATACTCCTTTACTAGAAAGAAGAGTACTTTTTCTCTGAAATCCACTTTTTGCTCACTTGCTCTCATGCCTCCTGCAAGCTGCTGCTCTGCTATTAGTCTATGCCTGTATTGTTTATGGTCTGTTCTCTAAGTCAGTATTCTTTTATTAAATTGGGTAACTGTATTTTTAATTTTCCAGTATGTCTCAGTATTGAGGTGGATGAGAGAAGTAACCATGTGATGCTGACAGAAGATACCACAGCTAAGTAAGCAGTTGAAATCCAGATAATGCTACTACAGACCTGAAGTCACCATTACCTAATCAAAGTTCTTCTTCACAAAAAGCCAAAATGCAACTTGTACATCATACAAATTTGACAAGAAAAAAAAAAGCTAAAAAATACATACTTTAAAAACTGTTAACCAAATTTTCACTATACCATCAAGCACTATTGTTCCACAGAGATTTACACATGTAGAAAACACAGGCCTGAAAAGTCCCAAAAAGACACAATGATTCCTTGATTGTCAGGACATGAGACACCTAACTAAAAAAGTAATAAATTAACCTGCAATTATCACAAAGACCTAAGAATCACAGACTTAATGACATGTATTTTCTGCTGCCATTCCAAAAGTAATGAGAAAATAGACATGCACATGAAGAAGGGTCTTGAGTTTCAAATTCACTGCATCAACAGAGAAAACCGGAACCAAATCTAGTCCTCACCACCTATCAGGCATTAGTTTGCACATGTCCCTTTCTGTGGGGGGGAAGACATGGTACTGCTTGAATTGGTTTTAGACACACTATTTTTCACTTTCTTGACCTTTATATACCAGCAAATCTATGCCTTTTTCTATCTTTGATGATATTTTGAAGTTTCACTGCCATCTTGCAAGAGTAAGCCCTTTTCTGCCCTCCATGAGCCACATTCAGATTTCTTCTCACACTAAACAACGTGCCCAGTTGTAACAGCAAACAGCTACGTCTATGCCAATCTAAGTACTCTTCTTAAGACATCTGAAAAACAATTAATTCAGCAGAAGAGCCATTCCTATCACCAAACAGATAAGAAAACCAAGCACAGAATGACTTCAATCAAATTTTCCCATGTATTGCTTACCTTAGATGCTTTCCTTTAGAGCTGTCCAATATAAGACAGCTGGGACTCAACTTTCACAGCATTCTCAATATAGTAAAAAGAAGACTTAAAGCCATGCAGGAAACAAAGATCAAGTCCAAACTTAGTAGCCAAAGTCACTGACTACTTCTAGTCTGAGAACTGACAGCAAGTCCATGTAGAAACTAGAAACAAAGTTCAAAAGTGCTGAAGTCCTTATTAATGACTTATCTACCAAAAACATCCATTTTCTTGACACTCCTACAATTTGCTGCACTCTGCCCAACACTTTGAATTAACACAACAATGTCTGTGGGATTTAACCTGTAGAAATGACATTGTACATGTGAACTTTTTCTCGAATTCATATTTATGAAAAAATAGAATTAATCAGTCAATGACTTAAGAGATGATAATCCACCTTCTCAGAAGTGCAGCAGTAGGAAGTGAGAGTCAGAACGTAAGTAGTTGTTCATCCAAAAACAAAGCATAAGGGTTAAACATGTCCAGCGGACCCACACACAAAGAAATACAAAGCCAGTCGTGTAGCACATGATAGTTGAGAAAATCTATGCCCCTTTTTTTGGTGCCATCACACAAAATAGCCGACCCATGCACACTAATCTGCACTTTTTCTGCTACAAGATGCACAAGATGAAAATGCTTTTAGCTGATCATTTTTTTAGCTCTACAGTCCAGTACTAAGAAAAATGTACTTCTTGTCTGTAGAGCAAATGGTGATAATGCAAGGACTAAAGGCAGGAACTGACTTAAGATAGAATTCCCTGATCCCTCCCAGAAAATACCTATCTAGAAAAGGCTGAACCATGATGATGCAAAATTGCCACACTTTTCCCACTTAGTCAAATCAGAGCATCAGTTGTGGACTCCCATAACTGGATCTTCTCACAGTTCAGTTTTCTACAGAACCTGCTATACTGCAACAGCAGATCATGTTGGTAAGACTCCTTAAGTGGCTGCTAGTGTGGATTAATCCCAGGTATGCAGGATTTAAAGGACAGCTTGGCAATACAGGAGAGGAAAACAACTACTGGATATATGAAAAAACAGCACATTTGATAGCTATTGCAAGAGCTCTTGAAAATTCCCTCGGTCCTTGTCTTCCAAAAAGGAGACAGTGGTCCCTTTCATTCCTATTTTTTTAACCTTTTCTCTGCCTTCCCACCCTGTTTCAATTTCAGCTTCTCTGCCTGTACTTTATTTTCTCCATCTGTCCCTCGCCCTCCCATCTTCTCTCATAAAGCAATTGCCCTTGTTTTTTCTCCTTTATTTACTTTCCAGCAAGTGAACAGAAGTGGTGCCTGCCTTGCAGGCTGCGACTCCACTCCCTGTCTTCATTTTCCTCCCAGCTCAGGCTCGGCAGTTCCGCCTCAGTGCTGCTCTCCCGAGACTCCCACAGCAAGGAGCAGCCTCAGCTCTCACCTCTCAAGCCTCAGTAGGTTAAGGGAGATCACGGAAGGGACGCAAGCAGCCACTGAAAGGGGAGAAATATGTCATATGCTCTGCAGTCAGCCATTTTGAAGGTCAGAGCAGAGAATCCTCCCCTCTGCCTGCCAACTTGGAGCTGTCACTGGTATTGCAAAAGCCTCTGAATGAGGGACTGATGTTCCCTGCAAGCCAATACTTCTTTAAAATAGGATCAAGAGAATGAGTAAGCTCAGCAAGGAGAAAAAAATAAGGTTAGAGGAACAGTCAGGCTCTCAGCCAGCACGTGCTGACAATGAGAGTTAAGCATAGGAAGAGCAGACAAACTACACACTAAATTTCTCACTTAAATGCCTCATATCCCTGAAGAAATAGTATGATAAGAGAGGGCCCTGTCAGCTCAAGCCTTCCTCCTCCCAGAATCTTTATCCCATAATGGAGAAAAGAACTGAGTGCACTGTATTGCAAATACACGCCTGGCTGTGTCCGTGGTGGCAAGGCACACTCAGCCAGGTTTCCTATTTTTGACAGTACCAAGACACACAGCTATGTCAGGCACTGCATAAACAACATATAAAGTCAGTTCTTCTTCCAAAGAATATGTAAGCAAAATATAAAGCAGGACACTGCAGAAATACACTGAGAGAACAGTGCATACCAAACTCATGAGTTTCCTGTAGAGCGGCCAGTTTTCCCTTCGTTAATTCATCCTCATTATGGACGGTAATCAACTGGAATAACAATAAAACTCACTGGCAACATCATTACCTCCTCTGCTCATAGATTTACTCTTAAAATGATCCTCTCTTGCAAACGGCTTACATGGTTCCTCCATGTAGTATACCTGCTGCTGTCAGGTATAATCCTACTCTCAGGCAATTTTTGATGCCAATTAATTTTGTTCTATCTTGGCTTCAATAACCACTGCTAGTGCTCAATACCTTGAGAGGGTTGGATGTGCAGGGAACAGTGTAAAGTATGTCTTAAGCTGAAGGCCAGAAACCCAACACGCCCAAACAGATTCAGTGACTGCTACTGGAAACAGTGCCCGAAGTGACCTGCTCACAGCTTCAAACCAATAGTAAAACCTACGCTGGGATATATGAGCTAAGCCTCAGCTGCATCTTTACTGTCCATGTTGTCTCTAATGCAATATAACAGGCTATACACCTCAGTGAAACTTTCACATTTCATCACTTTGTCAAATTCAAAAGAATGTTTTGGAGCTCACAAGGTGTGAGCTGTAATCTAAACCTCAGTGAATTCTCACACATAGCAGAACAAGCCCAGAATTATTAACTCCCTAAACTATCCCCAATTTCTAGCAAATTTCTGAAGTAACTCAAACCAGTCTCCCAAATCACCATCATCATCTCTTCTTAGAGGTTCCCTATCCAGCTGCTGACCAAAAATGCATTGCTACTCAACACAAATACCTGAAAAGTTCCCAACTGCAAACCATACACTGGCTAATTTCATATCCAGCTCTCCTGGCAAAATTTTCTCAATTTTTTCTCAAATTCAGCACTGGAATAACTTAATCCTAAGGAAATTAACACAAGAAAGAGATGAAAATGTAAGAAAAGGGGAGAGAAACAAATGAATGGAGGCAGTCAGAGCTTGCAAATTATCATGGACAAAGGACAGTCTCAAACAAGGAGTAATTCAACCATGTCGAACACCTTTTCTCCTAATCAGACAAGAACACCCTCGTCAGCTAGGGAGGAGGCACACAGCCAAAAGCAACTCAGAGATAGCAGAAGGTTAAGACACCAAAGCATTCAAAACAGCTGCAGGTATTTGAACATATTTGCCAAGTCATCACCTATTATAGAAAGGTGGGCTTCACAGAACTATGGATCCTCTCTCCATCACTTTGAAACAGTGAATTCCCTTCACATTTATCACTAACTTGTCAAAAAAGTGAACTTGAAAATGCAAGTCTCAAGTACTTTGCCTGTACCATTCCTACTGGTTGGGTTAAATCCCAAAACTAGTGAATTTAGAAAATTTTTTGTTACTGAGGTCAGTGGAGCTAAGATTTTACTCCTAGCACCTTTAAAGGTCTCTTGCTATCCTGTTTACAGTCATATCCTCAAACTCCATGTGAATTTCTCCACCTTCTTCTATTATCTGTCTATAAGTGACATAAACTGTATTTTCTTCTCCTTACACTGTTGCATAGCACTGACAAGCATCAGAGCTCTGTGGGCCCCCACACACCAGGACAGAAAGGAAGTGCTCAGAGTTGTGTTGCACTGGAAGAAACACACATACCACTGAACTCAAAATGTCAAGAGGTGTTATAAATAAAGACTGTCATATGTTAACAGAGATGCAAATAATTGGATTTGCAGAACCTGTACCTGGCCCATGGCAGATCCTAAATAAATTTTCATAAAGAATTCACCAACACGTCCTGGAGATTAAAAACAAAAGAATGGGGGAAACATGTCATTTATCATACTTTTAGGCCCATATTCTGTCAGGCTAGGCACCAGTCAGAGTGAAACAAAAAGATGGCCTTTTCTCCAGACAGCTTTAGTCTCTCAGTAATGTTCTTGGGACACATGGCCTGTTCCTGATAATAGGCACAAAAAGACTGGCCAATCTCTCTGAGACCCATGGAGAGCGGTAACAGGAACCAACCTAAGTCTTCCCACCACTACAGAGAAAAAGTCAAAGGAGTTGAGCAGTTCCTGCCCACAGGGAGAAGGGAAGGAACGAAGAGACAGGGACAAGCCCTGCAAAAACAGCCTGCTTCTCTCATGGCTGCCAGACACACTGGAGCAGATGCTGAGGAGCACACGACTGCTGGCAAGGGCCATTCTGTTGTGGCAGTATCTCACTTAATCTGCCCATATGTACTGAATTCTGCCCCAGCAGTAGCAGCCTGGCTTTCCCAGGCACTGCCAGGGGGCACAGAGCTGCTGTGCTGCCTCCCAGCACCCCCACCCCACGGAGCTCTCACCCTGGCTAGACTCGATCCTAGTCTGTGGCCACAAATACAGCAGCCCTTCAGGACACAGACAGCTCTCCACACACAGTCATGAGTTTCACACTCACGAGTGCAATCGTTAAGTATGTGCCAATTAGATAATGTGACGTCAAAAGTCAGGGTTCAGAAATGAGCAATACGAAGGATGAATAAACTGAAGGGACAGATTTATAGAAATATTATCATGAGGTATTCGGGGTTTTTTCGCTTCTTGCTTAAATTTATCTTGAAAAACAGGATTACATAAACCAATAGCAATATAGACTACAACTCTGACTTTCTTGTCTGAAATTATAGACACAAACTTTTCAAGATTGTCCCTTAAAAATTATTAGCACTCTGTGTGCAAAAGACAGTTGAATAGCTTAAAAGTAACGTGTGCTTGCAATTATCATGACTACTAGGAGGACCTACTTGCCTAGTCTGTAAATGAAAAAATCTGAATCATGACCTAAAAAGATTCAGTCATTTTATTCCGAAACAGTTCCACCCAATTATTTAGTTTAAACAAGAGCCTTCATTAAAGGTGCTGAAAATAATAAAATATTAGAATATATAATTTTGTGTTGTAAACTCAGCCTCCTTTTAATCCACATCTCCACATCATGTTGAGCAAACTGCAATTTTTCCAATTTTTTTTCACAGGGTTTCAGATTTATATCAGGTAAAAAAAATAATTAACAACAAAAAAACCCATTTCATTTGCCAAGACAAATAGTTATGCTTCATTCCTCAAATTTCAACAAATTAGCTGGGTTTTTTAAATACAACATTTTCTGTAGAAATTTATTTGGGTGGGACAGGGAATCTTTTTTGCTTTTCAAATTTATCATTGGTTTGAAGAAACAGCAAAGATAACAGCATTTGTGTCAAGCAATGATTTACATCTTCTGAGCCAAGTCTTCATCTGTATGTGCTCAATGAAATGAATGACACTGATTTACACAGAGGAGTCTTTGGTCTACAGGTTTGATTATCGATAGCAGTTGATCCTATATTGCCATACACTAAACTACAGAGAAAAGAGGTGGTCTAAGACCCTACAGAGATACGAATTACCGACACTGCTTAAAATCAAGCCATTCAGCTGCCTCTGGTGCATTTGCTCTTTCATACTCTATACCTCATGTGACAGACACTACATGGATCTATGAAACAAGGGCCTGCTCGATTTGCTCCTTGCACCTCACTAAGCCAAGAAGTAAAGCCATGGACATAGTCAGAGTTGCGCTGGTGTAAATGTTCTCTTGAGAAGAGCAGGGCCTTGTGGTTCTCTCCTCTTTCACCTTGCAGCATGCTAAATTGATCCAGAAAGCAGTTCATCTGAAAAAAACACCTACCAACAATTTGTTTTAAACAAACACTTGCAGCCAGATCCCCCATCTCCATCGGCATGCAATTGTCTCAAATCACAAAAGGCAGGGAAACCAAAATTGAAAATTGATCTCTCTGTGGCCACGTAGATGGGAAGCGTGATTTCCTAGCTGTGATTTTAAATAACTCTTTCTTCTCTCCCCTCTCCCTCCTCCCCATACACATTTACATTTCTTCCCCTGTATTCTCCATCTTTTGTCAAACAGGAACAAAGACTTCCACCATCTCACTCTCTTTCCCCAGCTTTCTCATCAATATTCTATTATCAAACAAGGCTTTAGCTCCTTTTTTCTCTCTAAATCAATAAGAAGCAAAGCTATAAGAGGGGAAAAAATTAAAATCACCAGCAGATAAAGGGTCTTTAAAAAAAGTTAATCACTGCTAAACACTGACAGCTCACTGGAGTGTCACATACTGCCCCTGCCACATTCTGTTTGGTCCCATGCTGTCATAAAGGTAAGTTACCTATGCCTGCCTGCCAAAGACAACTGAGACTGGAGAGAAAACAATGGAAAATAAAACTTTCAGAATTGGTCTTCATATGGATGGTTGTCACCTGAACAACACGTTCTAGAGGAGCAAGAGTTTGTAATGCCTGACCTCAGGGTGAAGGTAGCACTGAGGAAGCCCCACAACTCCCTGTCATTGAGACCTACATCACCTTCCAGCCGGAAGCAGGGGCTGTCAAGCTACCCTTATATCTTTTCTGATATTGAACTACTCCTGCTTCTCTCCCAGGCCTAACCCTTCCCCGTCAACACATTCACACATGATGTGGGCAGGTTTCAGCTCTGCTGCTATACATATATACATATACACATATATATACTTACACATTGAAATTATGTGTAGGGATATTCCATACCTAACATCTTCAAATGTATTGGCACACACATTACTGAAAAGACCCTGAAATTATTTATAGCAACAGCATGAGAAGGAAAAGCCTTTGCAAAAGATAAGGAGAGACAGAGGAATCAATCTGGGTGTGTTTAATGCAACACTGATGACAAGAAACAGCATTTTTGTTAAGTCATACCCCTGTACTATTATTGCTAGTGTTTCTTCATGATCAAAAGACCTTTCAAGAGACACAGCTGGACAGAGATACTGCATGGCAGTGGCAGGAAACAGTAGAAAACAGCAGTGCAATTTTTTCAGGAATAGCATTTAGAATTAGAAAGTACAGTCAATTCAAGAATCAAGCAAAGGGAATAGGAAACCACTCAGTTTTGACTCAAACCAGTTTTACAGCTTCGGACAGCATATATTGTTCCTCTTCTGCCTGCTAAAAAACTCAAGTGACAGGTCTAACCTCCCACACCTGCCCCAGCACAGATGACATCTCCATGCTCTGTCCCAGTGCCCTCCTGTACTGGACAGCACTGGGCTGCAGAGGTTCTGTCACAGAGGCAATGAAAGAAATCACCTGACTTCCCATAGAGTGAGGTATAAAGCAGCCCACAGGGGGCTTCCCATATTCCTTTCCAACCTTCACCTATCCCTGTGAAAGTAACACAGGATTGCTAGGATTTTGTATTCTTATCACACCAGGAATACACTCTGGCAGTGAGCAACAAGCTAAACAGAGGAGTTTCCTGTTCCAAACCATCACAGAGGAGAAAAAAAGCAGCAATGAAATTGGGGGAAACTCAATGTGACAGTCTGTCCATCTTCAAAAAGATGACTATGAGACAAATCTGCTTGCTGTTACTAGAATTTGTTCTATCATCATTCCCAATCACCAAAAGCAAATTACAAGCATCCTTAATATTAAAAGACCTTATTTTGTCATTATCCTTTAACAGAGTAAAATAATTCAGGGAACAAAACAGTGAGTCAAACAGGAAGCCTCTAAAGATAGTGTATGTATCAGCAGGACAAGACTCAGATGACTCAGGAGAGAGCACATCTCCTGAGAAGATGCCACCAATCACCTCCACACAGTGCTAGAGAGCATTGTGATGTTATAAGGGATGGATTCTGCATTTCTGTTTAAGCATGAAGATCCTCAAGCATATACAATGAACAACAGCTCCTTTTCCCTCTGTACTGCTGTAATGCACAGTGTGTTCTTTCCACTTGGTGGTGACATGTTCTTTCAGGTATGAAGAGATGAATCCTGCATAAATGCCTTGTAATACACTTTGGATCTATATGTGCCATAGAGGAAAATCTTGAATTCTTGCTTTAAAATATGCAGTTAATTTGATGTTTACCTGGAACAAGGAGATAAGAAGGGCCACAAGAACTTGGGGAAAATGTACAGTTACCTCACTCTGACTTTAAGTAAAAGCACCAAAACCAGAACAGTAAAGAGTTTAAAACCTTGCTCCATCCCTGTAATGAAGGAATACCCTCATCCTTTCTAATCTCTTGGATTTTCCCCAGAACTTCACAGCTACCTGTGATGCCAAAGCTAGGATTCTTCCTCAAAAGTTACCCCTTTCTCCTGCATTCACTCTCCCTTTCACTTTCCTGTACTGCTAGCACGAAACAGGGACTTTCCTTTTCTCTCCTGGCAGCATACGGCAACAAAAATTCCCCGTAAACCTTTCAGAAGCATCTGTACTAACTTCTATGTTTAGTAGGTATATTAATCAGAAGGGCAAACTACGACTCAGGAACCAAAGACTTTTGCTACACAGTGAATTAAAAGGTAATGAAAGTAAAAACAGAAATTATCTGACAAATTTCAGTACAGAAAAAAAAAATGCAAGCTGAAAAAAAGGCAATATTTACCAATAGTGATCTACAGAACAGGCAACATCTGCCAGTGGTGAACTACAGAAGTGTCCTCAGTTAATGGTTTGCATCCCTCTCCCCTAGGGCTTGGCATGCTGTTTCAGCAGCTCCACCAGCAGTCATAAACAAGCACACCCTCACTCCAGCACAGCACTTCTGTCTTGACAACTGCCAATGGCCTTCATGAAAGCTGTCTGCATCCATGCTGACACCTAGGAGGCTCTTGGGAAGACACACTGGAGGTCTGCTCACAAAACTACTTTCTTGCAGAACAAGCAAGTTTGGTCTAAAGAGCAGCATTGAGCTCACATTTAGGAGAGTTAGAACATACTCAGAAATGGCTCTCCCCAAAACACACTGTAAGGAATAGTCAGGTTTAGACAGTGTATGAACAGGGGAGGAGGTAAATTAGACCAAATTCCCTTGGATCCACAACAATAGGAATACAACCCATAACATGCAGCTCAGCACAAACACCTGTAGATTAGTAAGCAATGGACAGCCCATCAAACACCTCCAGAAATACCAGTCTGGGAGCAGTATGCATGACCCAGCCTATGCAGGAGAATAGAAATAGGAGTTCTAGGAATCCCAAACTGCAACAGGAATCCCAAGCTGACAGGCTGCCTCCACATGCTGAGCCCCAAAAACAAAAAGCACTCAAAGATTGTAAATAACATGCAGGAAATAAATGAACAACCTGACACATTCCGAAGGAAAAAAAAATGGTAGCAGAAATTTCAGAAATGGTACCAGAAATGGTACCAAATTTCACATTACAACTTGCGGAAAGCCAATCATAGAATCATAGAATGGTTTGGGTTGGAAGGGGCCCTAAAGGTCATCTAGTTCTAAACCCCATGACAAGGACAGGGATATCTTCCACTAGTTCAGGTTGCTCTGAGCTCCAGCTAGCCTGGTCTTGAACACTTCCAGGGATGAGGCATCCTCAGCTTCTCTGGGCAACATGTTCCAATGTCTCACCACCCTTAAAATAAAGAATTTCTTCCTAATATCTAATCTAAATTTATCCTCTTTCAGTTTAAAGCCATTCCCCCCTACAGTGTCCTATCACTACATGTCCTTGTAAAACTTTCTATACAGTTTCCTTGTAGGTCCCCTTCAGGTACTGGAAAGTGCTATAAGGTCACCCTGGATCCTTCTCTTTTCCCGGCTGAACAATCCCAGCTCTTTCAGCCTTTTCCCATAGGAGAGGTGCTCCAGTTACTGATGATTTTTATGGCTCTCCTCTGGACTTGTTCCAACAGGACCACATCCTTTCTGTGCTGGGCACCCCAGGATGCAGTACTCTAGGAGGGCTCTTCAAGAGCAGAGTAGAGGGGCAGAATCATCTCCCTCATCCTGCTGGTTACACTTCTTTTGATGCAGCCCAGGATACAGTTGATAATGTAGGGGCAGAAAACTGCTATCTAAAGGAGAAGGAATGAAAGGAGCCAGACACCTCAAGAGTTCCTTTGTTTCATATAACCTTTCTTTTTTTCTCTTTTGTGAAGCCAAAATAAGGTATCTCCCTATTCCACTGAAAGAAAAAGAGATTCAGATGCCCTTCTGTGATTGCGTGAAAGCTGCCAAGCAAGGATGTGTTGTCTACATTTTTCTTGCTGAACAAGGATCCATCGAATGAATCAGATGAAAGAGGGTGTCCAAAGGCCCAGAAAGTGAATGCAGAAAGATGAAAGGTGCAGAATTTGTCACTCACCTACCTGAGTCTCCAAGCCTCATGGGAAAGAGGAAAAAAAGAGGCCAGTAACCATGGGTAACCACTCTCAGTTTAATCTCAGATGGGGAGGGGAAAATGCTTCTCAAGATTAATAGCTAAAGTACTCAGGGATTAGAGATTAGGAGGAGAATCCTGTTTACTAGGATTAAAAGGGCTGCATTCACATGAAAACCTCAACCAGTGAATTGCCTCCAGTGAAACAGTGGGTTTTATTATTATAATTATTATTTTATTCTCCTCCAATAAATGAAAAACATCAGCAGGAGGGCAGCAAAATCCATCAAAGGTTTAGAAAATAAAATCTCTGAGGAAAGGTTAAGGGAATGCAGTCAAGATAGAAATCAGATATTAAACCCAAAAATCAGTCCATGTTATTAGTAGCACAGAAGATTATAAAGAAGGAGAGATTAAAAAAAATAAAATCAACTTTACTTCCCAGAATCCATGACATGTAGACTATTTCTTTGCCCTTGGTTTAGCTGGAAGCAGGTGAGCTACAAGAATGGCAAAACTTACCCAGTTTGCACATGAGGAAGTACAGTTTAAACATCCAATGGCTAGTATTTTCTGGAGTGCTAAGAGCTTCATTTTCACACTTCCTTGCTTGTCAATGACACTTGATTAAGGTACTTACTGGAAGTGTACAGGAGGGAACAGAAAAAGAATGGGACTATGCTTTATCAGATGGGGTTAATAGAGAGGGGAAAGACATTAATCCAAGTTATCAAAGAAGGCATTCAAAAATTTAGTCTTTTTCAGAAAAAGCAGCTTTTCTGAAATAATTTTCAGTGATGGAACCATGAACAAACCTGGATCCACCACAACAAAACTGTCTGAACTAGACTCTACTTCACTTGACTAGATCTTTGTACAGATAAGAATATGCAGTGTGGATTAGGTCAATGGACCTGCGAGCCAGTATATCACCCACCTGCACATGAAGTCAGCAAGGAGAGGCAAGGCCACAACCCTGGCCTGTAAGAAAGGACCATAACACTGTGAGGCATGCTACTGCAAAATGTATTCCTCCATTGCAGCCCAGTGCCACAGGCCCTCCACACAACGAGATCATCTCCATAGTCCTTTATTAAAAATGCCTCATCATGAGACTTGGCATCAGTCTTCTTGAGCACTCAGGGAGAGCTGGGAAATCTCATTACTCCAGCACATTTGGCCTTTCAGGTTCACAAATCGCCATATCACTGCACAAAAGAAAGCCCAGGAGGTTGCTGGTAATAATGTCATTCCCAACAAAAGCTGTAGAGAGACAAGGATTGTAACAGGAAGGAAAATAAAGAAGATAAACACATATGTGCTTGGCTATTTGCAAGGCACATCTATATGCAGTACAGCCTAGAATGGTCCTCAGCCTGCTTTAACAGAGAGCTGCAAAAGCATCTGCATACCTGTCCCTCAAATGACATGCACAGGCAAAGAGGACAAACTGGCTCCACCTTTCACTGGGCAAGATCTCAAGGAGGAAGCTTTTTGTGTTGCAGGTTATTTGGAAATTTCATTAAACTGCGTGTGTAAAAATTTTTTAAAAATAATTTATAAAGCCAACCTTTGCTCTGTCTGATGCCATATGGTGTCACTGCCAGACTTTCGAGCACCACTGGCAAAGGATTCCCAAGGGACCAAAGCTCAGGAGACTGAGGCACCATCCAGGACAAGAAATCACACAGTTTTCCATCATTTATTCCTCTGAATGAACCCTGGTCCTTTGGGGCTCCCAGGGCCAGTACAGCAGCAGGTGGAGATCAAGTTGATTCATGGGGAAAGGAAAGTGCAAGCACAGCACAGACCAACATGTAAATAGAACTTCATTCACATACTGGAAGCACCACTGCCTCCTCCCACCTCACCTGCATCTGCGTCTCTCCTCTGTTTAACCTGCTATTTTTGGAAACTAGATGATTCACCCTCCTGATGAAGCCAAGTCTAGTTGGCTCTGGGCCCTGACACTTTTTTGTACAGAAAAGACTAGGGAATTTGCTTGAACCTTTCCCTCTGCACTCAGGTAAGCCAGCTGTGTCTGCACAGGATGATGGCACTGCCACTTGCTTAGCACCAGCAGCATTTCTGTGTAAGCAAGGAGTGTTAATACTGAGTTTCAGAGAGGCTGTGTATCAGGTTCAGAGTCTACTTGCTTGTTTTCCATCAAAGAACACATATTTTAAGATAACAGAAGGTCTAGAAGGCAGCAAAGTGAAGACGAATCTGTAGTAAAATAAAAAGTAAAGGCCAATGTATGATGCATACATGAATGACCAAGGCACACAAAAGCACCTCCCAGTATCAATGTATGGCAAGTCCTATCTCAAACACTTTAATTCTGGATACCATAACTTAGGGGGTAAGAAGGAAAAATACTGGGAAAGATCAGGAAATCACAGGAATAAGAAATTAATAAGTATTAAGAATCAGCTAGCTTTAAAAAAGCAAGCCAAAAAAAAGCAAACAGTGAAGTTGAGGAGAAATGAAAGATGTGTATATTTCTAGGGAAAAAGAACATTAAACCAGAAAGGGTATACTCCATTGCTAAAAGGAGAAACAAGACGATTAGATACTTTAAAACTTCAGTTTACCAATATCGTTATACTCCCTTGAAAATAACCTCACACTCTTCTCTTTAGACTGCTTTCACAACTATTTCTGTGCCATCCCTACAGGCAGTGCCTCCCCACTGCCACGTACAGCCATCGAGTCATGTTTCACTTACCCAGTAAAGCAATACTCAGTCCTACCTGTGCCACTTCCCCTCCTTCACACACTCATTCTCCTCTTTCCTTACAATACTGATTTCTGGTACAGGTTAGAGATTAAGTTATTCATTACAAGATACTACATTTCCCATGAAAGTAGTATTTTTAAAAGCCAAAATTGACCATGCTCTACTGAACAGGTTCTGACAGTAGAAACAGCTCTGTTCCCCTTCAGCCACCACAGCAGGGAGAACACAGGACCACCTTCTGATGCAGGCTGAAGAGACTAATGCAGTCTTTGAGACTAATGGCTTCAAAGACAAAGACACATCAACTACTGGTGCTGGTTCTTCAATAGGGAATATGAGTTTTAGTAAAAAGATTCATCAGGGCTGTGTTCCACAGACAGAAGAGCCATCTCACAGCTCAGATTACATTGGAAAACTGATGTTGGACAGTGCTGTGAATGTTTTTATGCTCACAGTTAATAACACAAGCTCACATTGTTACAATGCCTTCACGCACTGGCATGAAGATGTTAATCACAACCAAAGCCTATGCACTGTCATTGCCCACTGGCACGGTTGTGACAGACAAAGCACCAGCACATCAGAGGGCAGCAGCAAAGGTACATTCCCTGGCAAAGGTACATGGGTCCTAATATAGCCTTGTGCTATAAAAGCACACAGAAATTTTACTCTGAATGAGGAGCTGCCCTGTCCCCCATAATCACATCATTTGGCAAGAGCGAGACAGCTAGGAAAATGAGAATCAGCTCCTGACAAGAATAAACAAAGCATAAATAAATAAATAAATAACAACTCCTTTCAACTGAAATCATCTAAAGAGAAAAAACAGTAGACAGCAGAGCTCAATGTGTTTGGCTGAGAAGAAAGTTATTTACAGCAAGGTCTGGCCTCTCACTGCCACCATGTAATTCCAGGCAATTGCACTTTCAAATAGATCTTTTTGGAGAAAATCAACAGTGGCTTTGCTTTCAATCTACTGGAAAATGAAGTCCTTTAAATGTGTTACATAAAGCCGCAGCAGAAAGAGCAATGTGCACACGGGCACATGCTCTCAGGTGGAGGTTGTGGGGTCTTAAGGACTCAACTCTACCCACTCCACATTTCCCAGCTCTCACATCACACTCTGGATTTCCTCTAATTAACGATGCCAGTCAGATCCTGTGGCAGTGGCAAGTTTCCATAGGCTGAGTCCTATTGCCTACATCAGTTCTGTCTCTCTAGATACAAAGAGAAGTGCCATCTCCAAGGCTAAAAAAGTTATAAGGCCACTGAGCATGGCCCTCAGCCATGGAATATACAGTCTTGTGAGGCAAAGGATCATCCCAAAATTCACTGCTGCTTACACCCCACAGAATTATGTCCCACTGTCACCTTCATTAAACTTCAGTGTCTACAAGGCTGTTTCCCAAGCCTTCAGTGACCAGTACTGCCCTGATCAGTGTATCTGAATCTCTCCACTCCTACAGAAGTCCCATCCCACTAGGGCCTTGTCCTTTAAAAGCAATAGGCACCAGGTTTTTAATATTTTGTCACTGACAGCATAGAGAATATTGTAAAGAATCATCCCTGACACAGTTAATACAAATATTCAACCTCAGAAAAACTTTAGAGGGTGACTATTGAAAGTAAAATGTTTGTCTTAATGCAGAGAGGGCTAGGGACTGCATCTTTATCAGAGATCAACATGGGAATACAAGGGTAGCATAGACAGACTCCACATACCCTGTCACCAGAAGCTGTTACTATGTGCCACGCTATCCCCCAAGCCTGTGCATACACACACACAGCGCCAGCCCCAGCATCCATTTCAGACAAAGGCCAAGGAGAAATATCGTTTCAGGCACCTTGCTCAGGGCAAGTCAGAAGAAAGTAAAGTAGCAGGTAAAGCTAAGTTTTGAACTATCTCAAACTAGCTCAGATACCACTTCCATGTGAACACAGTAAAAGAAAAAGGTTAATTCCCATTGCACATTCCAGGGAATAATTTTTAACTAACATTTTCCTTCATTCAAAATATTGAAAAATTACAAGAAAGAAACTTGGAACTTGTAACTCTAAAACAAGCCAATCCTAAAACAAACATGAAGATTTCTTCTTGTTTTAGGAATACTGGAGCATAGTTTTAGAAGATTTCACCTGGGTCACTGAGTAGGTTCTGCAACACATCCAACCATACATTTCAGTAAGCGTGTAGCTCAAGTTCCCAGCACACATGTTCCACTCATGCCCAAGCATCCCAGACCACAGAACACCTTACAGCAAACCACTTCCAAAAACCTGAGGCTTGTCACTGTAATATGGAATATCAGTGGAGATTCAGGACCCCCAAGACCCCCATCTTTCTCACTATATGAAAGAGACTATATGAAAGAGAAGTCTCCTACAATCTTCTGAAACAAACCATGCCTGTTTCCACAGTGGAAGATGATCAAAAAAAAAAAAAAAAAAAAAAAAAAAAAAANAAAAAAAAAAAAAAAAAAAAAAAGAACCAAAGCCTGACAATCTGACCAGAAGAAATTGAATTTTCTCTCCCTGAATCTGGCCGTTGCTTTAATCCTGACATCGTGAAGGGGACATGAAATCAGGCATCTGGGATAATGCAGTAACAATGGGAGTGCTGAGAGGCTCGGTGCAGCCTGCAGGCTATCTCTAACTGAATCTAATCTGCACTGCTCCAGAGAAAGATGGAAAAATTATCAGTTAGAAGCCTATTTGCACAAAGGTGGAAAACATTCTCTGTCCTTTCTAGACAACTGGTCCGGTAAAGCTCCTTTATAGGATCAAGCCAACTGCAAAGCACTATTCACTTCTCAGTGCTGACACCCATGCAAAGTACCCACAGGCAGCAATGCCTGTCCACTGGTTACTCCTGCTGCAGTGTACAAAACAAAAGAATTCAACAAAATGGAGTAAATGCAAAAGGAGTTTGTAGAGGCAGCAAATATTGTAGCTTTTTCTAAGGAAGTACAGATTAAATTTAAAAAATATATGTATAGCAACGGCAATTGCATCAGACTCACTGGCTGTTTCAGTGCCACATAACACAGTGAGTTAAAACTTCACAGAAACAGCAGGGAGAAGAATTCAGTATCTTCTCCAAAAGTACGTGCCTCTGCCACCCACATATCAGAGGAAGCACTACTACTCTTTTTTTTGTTTTCTTTTTTTAGCTCTATAAGAGACTTAAGACTTGATGCACATAGCCCAGTTTTTCTGAGAGCCTCCGCTAGAGGACTTCTCTTTCCAGGAGCCATTAGTCAGATTACAAAGCAATAGGTGTTTCAAAAGAAAACCTCTCCTTCCACACTGAGCCTCCTGCAGGTGGATATGGTACCAAAACAAATAGTGATACACCCTACACATGCATTTATCCTCCCCTGAACACAAAAGGCTTTAGTTCATTAACTGACACACACCCTGCATTTTGTGTGATTTACCAAAACCACCAACAGTGCAACAGAGGGAACTTGCCACTATATAATAAATAAGACATGAGCCCTTTCTGGAACAGCACTGGGAAAGAGTGCCAGGCCCCTCAGAAACCAACAGCTCTTCCTGGCACTCACCTGTGCAGATTTCTGATCCATTCCTGCCCCCTCCCCTTGCCCTCCCTCCTGCTGCCCATAGAGCACTGCCATCCTCCAGCTCCTGGTGCCTCACTGTCAGGCTCTTAACCCCTAGCATTCTGAAATAAGGGAGCCCAAACAATATGGGCCTTGGGGAATAGCTGACAGGTTTATCTCCTGAGCCACACCACCTCCTGAAGCCTGTGCACAAGTGAGATAACATCCTCCTGCATCTGAAAGGTGCCCCTTTTAATCTTATGACTGAATATCCTCAAAAGCATTATTCAGATAAAGCATTTTAAGATAAATTAATTTGGAACACAATTTATGACCGAAGACTGAACCACTACATCACTCGGCACACAGGCAAATGCTATTCCACCTTGTAGCCCTTCTAAACAAAGACACAGAGACACTCTTCATAGGGAAACATGCTTCTCAGCACATTGAGCACGGTTTTTCTAGAAGTAAAGGGTATAGACCTGTAATTAAGTACCTAATGCATCATCACGGACAGAGCACTAAACCTGTGTCCTAGACAGTGATAAAGCCATGACATTTACAGCATTCAGAAAATCCAAACATTCAATTTGGTACACCAAGCTGCATAAGCCTGCAATAACATAAGCCAAAACTGAGCAAGAGTAGCAATGAACAGATTACTATTTCTAAGAAGTTTCTGCTATGGGGGTTCAGCAAGGCATAACATTCAAGGCTACAAATCAAATCACAAGCACCATCCTTGCATCCCCCTCTCTGACTCCCCCTTCTCTGAAGGAAACATTCAGCAGCACTGCTCAGATGTTACATTTGCATTTTATTCAGTGTCCAGATAATCACCGTATTTAGTGTTTTAACAGAAAGGTTAAAACCTTAATGGCCTGAATCATCAGAGCATTACTTCAGTCTGATGCTAGTAAGTCTAATGCTTTTAGCAGTTGCACTGGGGGGAAAAAATCAGTGACATGGTTGCAAAACTGAATGGCCTAAGCATCTCATACAATGGTTATCTCTGTTCTAGGAAAAGCGATATAGAAACAAAGATGCAGAAAAAGCTTGTCTCAAGATGCACTAACAAGCTAGTTATAGAGATGTGAACAAATCCTGCCTGTCTTCGGGCTCCAAGTCACATCTACTGGATCAATTCTAAAAAAATAAAAATATTTCCCTTCCTCAAAACTACCCAAAATAAAAACCCAAAGTGATTGTTTTCTTTCTCTTTCCTGCTACTACTGCTACCACCTGACCCATCTGGACAGCAGCCTCTCACTGCCTCTACTCTGGTACCCACTTTGGATATCCCTGATTCATATGGAAGAAAAAAATCCCTGGCACAACAGAAAAAACAAAAAATCTCTGCACCATTCACTACCAGGGCAGCTAAGACCCAGCTCATGATCTGCACCAACCCCTGCTGCCTCTGTTGCTATAAGACACCTGAGTATGTAGTATGCTCCTTTGTATCCAAATCAACAACTAAATAAGGTCCAGACTTCCAGTAAACTATGGTCATAGAAGTACATAAGCAGCATTTCTGCTGAAGCTATTTGCCTAAGTTCTGGCTGGGCGTATTCCTAAGTCCCGGCTGTGACAAAGTCATAATGCCAGACACTTGCTTTTCACCTTTTCATTTCTTCAGAATGCAGGATAGAAAGCATTTTGCATGATGCTTAAGCCTGCCAGTGTGGTGAGGATAAGGAAGGGTCACTTCACTGGACAAGAATAGTTTAGGATGCTGTATGTCTGCCAGATAACACATGGACAGGAGAAGGAGAGGCTCTCAAATAAGCATTTAGATCAAAAGGTTCAGAAACAACCATGGAAAAGCTTACTCAGCTCTAGTTTCCAAGGAGAGGACTCCATCTTCATAAATTTGCTCTACTAATGCCTTGTCAAGACTCACTTTAGAAAGCAATAGTAATGGGATTTCTCTCTCTTCCCTTGGAAAAGTTTATTAAAGTGCACAAAAAATTCTGGTAGAGTGAAAAATTTTCTTTCAAGTTCTTCTCTGCATAACTTCACTCATGAATGGATGCAGAATCCTTCTAAAACCTCTGAAGAAATAACAGCTAGTGTGGCTAAGTTTCTATTTTTCATACACTTAAAGCTCTCTAGGGAAAAATTGCTTTTGAGTAATCATCCAACATGACTTTTTTATGTATAAAATGAGTGAAAACATTTTTTGATGCTTTTTTAATACAAAAATGAGGGATAACTAAAAAACATAATCCACGTACCTACAGATATTTACAAAATATATGCCACCAGTGTGTGTAGCCACTAGAGTATGCTTGTGTCAGGTTGTCTTGAGCTCATGTTACCTTTGATAACAGTGAATCTCTGTTTCAAAAGCCCCAGCCTGAAACAGTCACAGAGTACATCCACCTTCTCATACAAAAACCCATGAGATAAAGGCAGAGAAGTGCAGTTGGGAGACTTTATTATTCACTTAACAAACTTTTATCAGAAGTGAGAACAAGCAACTTAAAAATGCACTAACCCAGTTTCCTCTAAATCAAAGTACAAAGGAAAATGGGGCAGAAAGAGCACCAACACAATGTTAATTATTGTCAACATTTTAATCATACCCAAGCAAAGGATTTTGAAATTATTACTCTTCCTGCAACCACATTGATCTCAATGCTAAGATATTATTTCTTTCATGACATTGTTGGGTTTATTTATCATATATCATCCTATTCTCAATTTTATCTCACTTATATTTATTCCTTCTGCAGAATAAATATCATCCTGGAAATAAAGTACAGCGTTCCTTTATGGCTGAAATAGCTGTTTCAAGGAGAAGAAGATTTTTCTCATCTGTGAAAAAGTTTCAACAGCAGACAGACTAACCAACTTATTTCTCTAAATGGAAAATGACTGGGAATGTTCCCTACCCTCAACAAATGCTTTCAGAAACTAATTTCCTTCAGAAACAAGTCAAAGCAATAAGCAAAGGACTTCTCTACTTTTATTTAGAAACTCCTTAGAATTAATTCCCCAAAATTTGGGGTTGAAAGTAAGATGGAGTTTCTTGGTCAAAAATGGTCATAGAACATGACCAGCTTAGATGGCCACAGAGCAGATAGACAAGAATACAGAAAACATCCATCCTTTGAGCTTATCCAAATAATGATGTGTCTCAGTGCTTTAAGTTAACAGACACAAAAAAAAGAAAGTTATTTTTTTGATCACACAATATTTCTCATAACCAACAAATTAGAAGAACCTACACAAGAGCCATTGCCTATTTATAAAATCCTAAATAAACTTTGGTTTTGTAACCATATTTTAGTTCAAATAATACTGGCTTAGCTACAACATATTTATATATATATGTCTATTAAATGCTTTTTTTCTCCATTATGTGTACTGAACTATAAAAATTAATCTGAAACTCATACATGCAATTAATTTCTCTATACAGATCATAAGGTTTATTGAATACTTTGAATAGGTGGATGAGATGCAAGCAATTGTTTGTTAACACAGCCATGATTTGCACTTCATGACCCCCCTGTTTCCTTTCAGACTGCTCTGCATGGTACATTTCACTAGACCTTGCCACATATTTGTTAAACAGAAGCTGACCAGAGCTGGCAACTCTTTAAGACCACTTTGCTTATGTTAGGGACCATGTGATTGTGCCGGAAGACCTACTCAAGAAGGATTAGCATAAGGCTTTCTATGGCTCAAGACTCCATTTTGCCTGCATAGAAATTGTGACAAATAGGTGGAAGCCTCATGGTGGGAAGCCTCATGGTTAACGGTTCCCACAGCTGCAATGTGTAAATACATTCAATTCTCATTAGAGATAGGGAACAGGGACCCAGGTGTGCATGCCCAGGCCCCCTGCATATATAGGGCTGGCAGGCCCAGAGGGTGGGGCTTCCCTCTCCTGCACTGACATGACACACCTTGCTGTGTACCAGCGCTGAGAATAAACCTTTTTTGCATGAAGGCCCTGGCTAGCCTCTGTTTAACCTGTGCTTATCTTCGAATCATACATTTGGTGTAGTCGAGCAGTTGGAGTGGCTCGCCCTGGCTGCTACAGAGGTCGGGGGGCTGGGATGCCAGTTCCAGCCCCCCCATACGCATCGGCTGGCTTGCGAGGTACAGTGGCCCCTCTCGTGCTGCTTTTGGTGTTGCTGGCTCTGCTGGTGCTCTGGCAGGCTGCTGCTGTGCCGGTGTGTGAGGGAGACCCCCTCGCTCTATGGATTGCTTCCAGAGGCCAAGAGCTAGGTATTTGGTGGGGTGCCAAGCAGCTGGGTTTCTCCTTTCCCAGGCCCAGGTACTGCTGTGGGAGCCTTCCTGGGACCCAGGGGAGTTGGATAGGGGGTTGTTCCTGGGGTCTCTTTGACTTCAGGAGTTGGATCTGGGCCCAGCATGGGGGGGTGCTGGGCAGCAAGGTCTGCTTGATAGAGTTGTGCATGCTACATCAGGCTATGCTCTGAGTGCTTGGCCATTGTGTTTGGGACCTTATCAGCAAGCACCGGCTGTGGGGGTTGTGGAGTGGGCCGAGCGGTGGGAGCTGTTGGGGCCCTTTTCAGGGGTCACACAGGGACAGGTGCAGTGTCCAGAGGCTCCGTTGCACCGAGAGCCCCCTCATGGCCCCTCCCTCCCCCTGCCCTGCCCTGGCCTCCTTGGCCTTGCCAGCAGTGTGGCTCATTCCTCCCCCACGGGGGCCTCCCCCTGCTGCTGCCGAGTGCAGCAGCTCTGGGCAGCCGTCCAGCAGCCAGGCACCTCCCTGCAGTTTGCTCTGGCTGTAGCCTTCCTCTGAGCCAGGGACGGCTGCGTGCCCCGTTCCCCTTGCTGTGAGATGGTAGGCTGGGGGGTGTGGGTCTGACTGCCCACCCTCCTAGGCCCCATGGTGGGGCTGCCGCCCGTTAGGGTGCTCTGGGCTTTTCGTTGCATGTCACCTGGTACTATGGGTTGACTTTGTGCTTGCTCCTTTTCCCTTCTTCCTTCGTCCTGCTGCATTGTTTGCTGATGGTGGGTGTTGAGCTCTTTGTTACGGGTGTTCACTGTGGATTCTGAGGCCCTCTGTACAAGGGATGGCTCCAATGACCTGCTGTGTTGGACCTTTCCCACCCTGCTCTCTGGACAGCAGGGACTCCTGCCTGGACGACTGCGGACATTGCCTGTCCTGTCTGTGTGATGACCGCCTCTGTTGCTTTGGACCTGGCTGTTTTGGGCCTGCAGTGGTCTTGACTGGGGGACTGGGACTACAGGTGTCTGTATTGATGGAAGGGATGGTGGGTTTTTTTTGGTTCCTTGTTTGCTGTTGTGGGATGACATGGTTGTGCATGCCTTCTGGGAGTTTTTAATGTTGTACTTGCTCAGGTAGGCTTGGCACAGGGAGACTTCGTGGCTCAGGCAGGTGTTTATGGATGGCAGGACTCACATGGGACCACCTCTGTTTGCTGGCACAAGCCTCCCCCCCTCTCTTCACATTGCACTTCCTGCTTTTCCTCCTCTGGACAAGCAAGGGCATCCATGGACTTCTGTGATATGTTGTGGAGGTGGGAGTTGGGCTGCGGTTTCGCAGCAGGAAAATGGTGGAATGGGCACCTGACAGGCCCTGTTGGCACCTGGGTGTCTGCTGGGTGCGTTTTATGTGGGCTGTGTGGTTATGTGTGTTTAATTCTGCTTTTGTTCTCACCACACATGTTTGTGGAGTGCTGAGGTGACTGCTTCTTGGATGGTGACCACTGCTGCACTGATATGGGGCCTTTGATGGGGTGCTGCCTTCTGCCCTGACGCTGGATGTTCTGTGCTAGGTTGCACCGTTGTGTTGCTGCAACATGGATGTGGGCTCAGCCACATTGCCCTGCAGACTGATACATCTTTTTTGGACTGTTCCTGTTGCTTCCCTGCATTCTTGCATGTTTTATGGGCGCCTTGTAGGTGGTCAGATGGTTGAGCCAAGGGGGTGGAGTGTTAGGGACCATGTGATTCTGCCGGAAGACCTACTCAAGGAGGATTAGGATAAGGCTGTCTAGGGCTCAAGACTCCATTTTGCCTGCATAGAAATTGTGGCAAATAGGTAGAAGCCTCATGGTTAATGATTCTCACAGCTGCAATGTGTAAATACATTCCATTCTCATTAGAGATAGGGAACAGGGACCCAGGTGTGCATGCCCGGGCCCCCTGCATATATAGGGCTGGCAGGCCCAGAGGGTGGGGCTTCCTTCTCCTGCACCGACACGGGAAACCTCGCTGTGTACCAGCACTGAGAATAACCCTCTTTTTTTGCAAGAAGGCCATGGCTAGCCTCTGTTTAACCTGTGCTTATCTTCAAATCATACAGCTTAGAACACAAGAGCCCTTCATCTCGATGTGTAGGAAATCAGGCAAGGAAGGCAGGCCAGAAACTGGCAGAGCTGAGCAAGCACCTGCTCCTCAAACAGAGAGGTAAGAAGGAAATGCACATGCAGTGGAAGCAGGGACAGGTGATCTGAGGAGAGTACAGGGATGCAGATCAGATTTGTTAGGGATGGGATCAGGAAAGCTAAGGGACTTGGCAAGGGATGTAAAGAATAACAAGAAGTGATTCTAAAAATATATAGATCAAACAAGAAAGGCCAAGGACAGTGTACCACCAAGACAAATCAGAAGTGAGAACTGATCACATGAGATATGGAGAAGGCTGAGGTACTCAATGAGTTCTTCACCTCAGTCTTCACTGGTAGTCAGAATTCCCACATCTCTCAAGTCCCTGAACATCTAGATAGGGGTTGGGATAACACAGTCCCTCCCACTGTAAGCAAAGAGCAGGTTCAAGACCACCTGATCAAACTGAATAGCCACAAGTCCATGGGATGTGATGTCATGCATCCCAGAGTCCTGAGGGAGCTACCTGATGTTGTTGCCAAGCCACCCTCCATCCTATGTGAAAAGTTATAGAGGTCAGGTGAAGTCCCCAACGAGCAGAAAAAGGGAAACACTGCTATTTTTACAAAGAGCAGAAAGGAAGACCCAGGGATGTACAGACCAAAGAGCCTCATCTCTGTGCCTGGGAAGATCGTGGAGCAGATCTTTATGGAAACAATGTTAAGGCACATATAAGATGAGGAGGTGATCCAAGCCAGCATAGCTTTACTAAGGGCAAATGATGCCTGACCAGTCTTGTGGTCTTCTATGATGAAAGTGACTGGAACAGTCAACAAGGGAAGACTGACAAATGTCACCTACCTAGACTTCTGTAAGGTCTTCTACAATATTATCTCCAAACTGGGGAGACATGAATTTCAAGGGCAGACTATTCAGGGGATAAGAAACTGGCTGGATGGATGCAGTCAGAGAATTGTGCTCAATGGCTCAATGTCCAGGTGGATGCTGGTGACAAGTGGGGTCCCTCAGGGCTCTGTCTTGGGACCAGTGCTCTTTAATATCTTTGTCAGTGGCACAGACAGTGAGATCGAGTGCACTCTCAGCAAGTCTGCAGATGACACCAAGCTGAGCAGTGCAGTTGACACAGGAGAAGGATGGGATGGCATCCAGAGGGACCTGGACAAACTTGAAAAGTGGGCCCATGAGAACCTCATGAAGTTCAGAAAGCCCAAGTGCAAGGGCTGTGTTTTGGTTTGAGCCTGGCCGGAGGCCAGGAACTCCCCAGGCCCGCTGACTTCCCCCACTTCTCACAGCTGGACAGAGGAGAGGGAGGGAAAAAAAAAGTTCAAAGCATCCACAAGGTTTGTGATTAAGTGCACAAGAAAAAAAACACAGGAAAAACAGACAAACAACTAGAAAAAATGAAAACTACATTTATTATAATAAAAGAAAAAAAAAATTGTGAAGCAATATGAGCTGTGGGAAAAAGCACCTCCTTCCCCCCCACCCCTCACTTCCCCCTCCCTGCTTCCCTCCTACCCAAACGACACAGGGAAACAGATAATTTGGGGGTTTTTTAAGGTTAGGCCAGGTCTTCATATTCTCAAGGATTGTCATCTTCCCCTGTTGAATGGTGGGGTCCTCTTTTGGATAGTATAGTCAATAGTCCATCCCATGGATCACAACAGCCCTCAATCTGCTGCGGCGTGGGTCCCTCCTTCCCAGGCTGCAGACTTTAAGCATGCTCCTGCTCCAACATCTGTAAAGGGGGGCTCCGCAGTCCCTGCTCCTCCATGGGCTACAAAGGGGGACATCTTGTCTCAACATGGTCTCACCACCA
>WBMZ01002119.1:0-39836 GCA_013400975.1 Atrichornis clamosus
CCGGCCCTGCCCGGGGGGAGCCGCAGCCGGTCCCCCGCTGTCGTGGGGGAGTTCGGGCCGGGGAAGGCGGCAGCGGAGATTTACGATGCGGGAGGACAGAGCGTGAAAGCAGTATATCATCATCAGGTTGGGCTGAAAGAAAGAAAACATATCTTCAACAAAAAGAGGGGCTTCGCAATTCAGCTGCGTTGTTAGGACAACGCAAACTATCCTTGAAATGATTAGTTCCACTTCAAAGGCATTTACATTCAACAGGGGCAGACGCAGCCTCTTTTTATGTCGCCAGAGGAGGAGGAAAAAAATACTAATAATTAAAAAAAAAAAAAAAAAAGGCAAGGAGAAGGTGGGGAGGCTTTGTGCTAAAGAGAGTCATATGTTTGCTTCTTCTATTTATTTTTCCTCATTCAGGGGACACTTGTGTAAGACAAACAGAGCACTCACAGCCGCGGGGCTCTGGGGCCGCTGGCCGGGGAGGTGGGCGAGGGGTGGCCGGGCAGGCGGCTCGGAGGCTGCACTCGGACACCCCCACCCCTTCCAAATGAGAAGCAAAAAGACAACGGTTAAAAAAAAAAAAGAGAAAAAGGAGGAAAAAAAAAAATTCCCTGACCTCAAGAGCTGTCTTTCCTGGGACAACTATTATTAACTTGAGGAAGCGTGACATATGTTTGGTTGGATCACAAAGACTCAGGGTATCCTGACAGAGTTTGGGAAATATTTGAAGACTGAGATGTCTCCACTCGGCTCGGGAGTTGGCTCCCATGTGATGGCCTGGGCTGGGAAGAAGTTTTTGCATCTGAAATCTTGTATCTAAACAGCTTCCCAGAGGCCTCTGCACGGGAAAACCCATTTGGTGTGTCCCAGGTTATCCTGAGTAGCACAGGAAAGAATGTGAAGGAGGAGAAGGTTTCTGGGATTAGCCCAGAGGCAACATTTTCTATACCCTTACTGCTTTCCCAAAACCCGACCCATGTCCCCTTGCCCTGATCAATTCTTACATCCAAATGAACTGAGACTTCTCTCCTCTTTCAAAGCACATCACTTATCATAACTCCCAAATTACCTGCTGGTAGTGTTCCCATCATGCTTAGTGTTGGAAGTCAGAAAACAAGCATAAAAAAATTAAAATGCAAACTATAGAGCCTATTTGGAGAGTTATCTGTGCTAATGGAAGAATTTCCCACCACCTGAAATGTGTTGTACCAACACAATGTGCATGTGTGGCAGGGGGAGGCTTTGCTCTCTCCCTCTGTGCCTGTTACTGGTTTCTGCCTGATGTTTTGTAGCTCATCCTTGGGTTAAACCTCATCATTCTGTTGGAGAAGAAAATTGAAATTGTAAAAGATCCTGGGCAACAGTTTTCTAAAATATTTTGTCTCCCACGGCTATCTCAACGCATATGAACTGAATTATTCTCAATACTGGTGCTGATCAAAAATCTTTCTTTCAAGTCACTTTTGTGGGGAGGTTAACACTTTGCACATTTGAAACCTAACAACTATACTTGTTTTTTTTTTTTAAAAAAAACCCCACTGCATTTTTAAAGGTGTTGTGAACATTTTAATGCCTCCACCCACAAATTCTCTGCTCTAGCCCTATTGGGAAGCCAGAGATGATGTTTGTCCCAGCTTTATGAAAAAAATAATAATGTACAAGTTAGTGTTTGAAAATGAAATCCTTATTCCAGTAAAGCTGTAACTAAAGTCAAGATTTAACTCTCCATGATACTTGTTTTAGGTTATGAACATGCGTGTGAGTAAGTTCTGATCAATCCAAGAAATTTTCTTTTTTTTTTTTTCCCTTTTCCCTTTTCTCTCACTTATTTTCCATCAGTCTTTTTCTCACAGGCATGGGGAGGCTCAGATGGGGAGAGCTGGAGATATCAGCACTCTTAGTGACTTTCATCCAGGTTTTGCTCATCTCAGATACTTTGTTTCCTCTGGAGAGCTGTGGCCCAAGGAGGACCAGTCCAGCTCTGGGTCATATTTGGACTGTGTGGGTTGAGAAATCATGTGCTGCAGCAAGCAGCACACAGAGATTAGAAATGGGCCTTTCTGTGACATCAGCTTTCCTGGTGGTTTTCGTAACCAGGAGAAATGTGGCCAAAAGTGTGGCAGTGGCTTTAGAAAGAAAAGTGATAACATTTTTTTAATATTAGGGGGTGAATGTCAGAGAGCTGGTGCTCTGGAAAAAGAAAGAAATAAAACTACAAAAATCCTAATAAAAAGAAGATAGACTTGAAAATTAATAAAAAGGAGATGGTCTTGAAAATAAAATTGAATTGGGGAGGGAGACGTGAGAAGTGCTGGCTGCTGTGCTGTGTGAGGGGCACTGGAGCTCAAAGGCGAAGCTGCCAGCGCTGCCAGCCTGAGACACGTTAGCCAGCAGTGTTAGTTTTCATTCCTAAAGATAAAGACACATTTCCAGTCAGAAAAATGCATTTTTATTGAGTTGCCTGCAAGTTCATACTTTTAAAATGTGTTTTCCATTTCTGACTTTCTTGTTTTATGAAACACTGGAAACACGAGAGCTTTTCAAATATCCTTGAGAACGATGGGAGCTTTACGTTTGTTGTGTCATTTACTCTGTCATTTCTAGAGCTGCTATCAGGGAACGAAAGCTGATGTGTGTTTTAGCTCTACAGCATCTTCTGGTGTGGACCTTTCCCCTCTTCTGAGTTTTATTGTTCTTCTGCCACCCTGTCCCTAAAATATTGGTGGGGCTGCTTGGCTGCAGGAAGGAGGGGAGCATCTCCCCCTGAGACTCCCGGGTTTGGTGGGTGGCTGTAAAGGAGAAACATGCCGAGCAGAGGGATTTTTGGAAGGCTGGGAGCTCAGAGGAGCGAGGCTGAGTGAGCCAGCAGCATCTTATGTTCCCTGAGATCAAGAGTAGTCATTTTGGCTTGTTTACCTCAGCTGATCCTTGCTTGTCCATAAGCTGGTATTAACTAGGACCAGCTTTTTGTTGTGCAGATTCTGGTGACTGTGGCATCATCCAAGGTGCGTTTTTGGGAATAGAAATGAGGAATATGGCTGTTGGTGAGAAATTCACCCAGTTAGTCCAGGTCCCTTTGCGGATCCACCGATTGCCTCCCCGGCAGCAATGCAAAACTTGGGTGAGTGGAGAAATCCTCTTGGATATGGGGGTTCAACCCAAAGCTCTGATGCTCGGCTCTGGTGTCCGTGCACAGGGCAAGCAGAGTGAGAGGAGCAGCGTGGAGGGGGAGCAGACCAGGTGAGGAACGCCCTCCCCCATGTGGTCTCTTCCCCCCTTGTTATCCCCTTGTCTTTCCCTTTCTCTGATTTTTGTGTGCGTGCGTGTCTCCCTCCCCTCCTCCTTGTCCGCGCAGCTCCTCTCCCATTCTTGTCTCGCTCCACCCTCCGTTTCTCTTGTCTGGCTGCCCCCCACCCCTTTTGTCCTGCTCGGCTGCTCGGCATCGCTTTTGTGTGTTAATAGCAGCGGCTGCCTCCGCCTCAAAGGCTCCCAACGCCGCTGCCATCGCCCCCCGGCTTTTAATTCAGCTGCTGAGGACCAACGAGGCTCCTCAGTCCCGGCCCCCGGGCAGTTGCGGCGTGGCTGATGCTCCATTCCCGGGATGCGTTTGTGGTCCCCCATCGCTGGGTACAGCCGTGACTGCATGGCCTGGAGGGGACAGTCCTGGTGGCCACTGCACCAGTCCCCCCAGTTAGCGTGGAGAGCCCACGCAGAGGGTGGTGGTGAGGCAAACTGGAGCTGCAGTAAAATATTCCAGGCTGCTTTAGACACCGAGGTTTCCTGGAGGTGCTGGCACCCACGTGGCAGGAGCCAGGGGAAAAGACTTGCACCTCCATGGGGTTGTAGGTGCCCCTCTCTCCTGAGATGCTCCAACCCTTGTGTCTCCATCCCCACCTGAAGTGTTTCTTGCATTGTGTTATGTTCAACTTAAAACATTCAGGGAAATCGTTTGTGTGGAAGTTTTTCCTTTGAATAGATGGAATGTGCTGTTTATTGTATGGCAGGAGTTGGCGGCTCAGAGCAGGCTCTGGGAATTGGCCTTTCCCGTCTCCAGGCACATCCCCATGAGGTGTGCAGGGGGCTCATCCATGGGCTCCCTGGGGCAGGAGCACTCCCGTCCATTTGGGAATTGGGTGTGGTGGGGCAGCAGGTGACAGTGTGCATCAGCGGCTCACTCCCACCACACACTTCGACCCTCCATTTCCAGCACTCACCTGGCAGCAGCTTCGCCGCCTGCTGCTCCCTGAATCCCACGACCTGTAATTCCCACAGGAGCCATAGCTGCCCCTTTTCCCCCACCGTGACAGCATGCCACATGCTTTATTGCTCCCCTCTCTCCTGGGAAGCCTCTGATTGCTCTCGGGAGCCTCCACGCTCGGCCGAGCACATCCCACAGCCATCCCGGTGCGCGGGCGGGCGGGTTCCCCTCTTGGAGCAGGGAAGGGGCGCAGGGCTCTGCTTTGCACGGCAGCGTTTTCATGGCTGGGTAATGCTCGCTGCAACTCCGTGTCACATTTGTTTTTCTAAGAGCCACATTCCCTGCCCTGGTTTTGTCCCGAGGAGCTCCAGGCTGTGGCCACGTGTCTGTACCGAGGTTGGCAGAAGCCTGCCCCGTGCTCCCAGCCCCGGGAATGCCAGGATGCCGTGTGGGGATGCTGAGTGTCAGCCGGGGGATGCTGAGACCTTTAGTACTGGCTGCGAGGAAGGCAGCAAGGGGTGATGGAACCTGCTTCTGGTAAAAGCAGAAGAGTGGCAGGAAATGCTAAGGAGGCTGAAAAAAAGCAGCCAGTTATCAGAATAATTCTTTCTAAAGAAATAAACCAGTTTCCTCTGAAACTGTGTGGGGTCATTTGTAAGTAGTCCGTGCACTGCAGCTACACTTAGATTTAAAGGTGGAAAGAATAAGAGTGAGTTAATGCATTTTTCCCAAACTCATCCTTTTTGAGACTTCTTTGAAACATATTTCCCTGACACTGTGCTTTCTTTCCTCTGAAGAGAAGATGTAACAAAAAAAAAAAAAAAGCAGAGATAGAAGGAATAAATGCCAATGGGATGTTATATGAAGTATTTATGTTACACACTGATGAATCTCATTTGTACAACTGAAGTAAACACACTCAGAGTAAAAATAAAAATATATATGTATGTACACGTGTATAGACTGAGATATAGGCCCAGAGAGAGCTTGTGGATCTGCAGATGTGCATTTGTATGTACAGGTAGGTGGAGAGAGAGAAACAGAAATCCACCTGTGCTGCTGTAGCTTTGGTTTGCAGATGGGTGGGCTGGAGTGAGCAAGTCCCCCTGTCCCTGATACACCTCATGGGTTGCTCTGTATTTAAAAAATAAAGCTCCCTTAAAACCCACCGTAGGTTGAAATAAAACAAGGCAGACGCTAATGAACACCAAGAGGTTTGAGCCCCCCGAGGAGGGGCTGTGTGGGGGTTTCCACAGCATGCTGACCTTTTGTGTGAGTGCCTCCCCCTGCCACAGAGTCAGCCTGCGTGACCTTCTGGAGCGTGCAGGACTTGCAATGTCCTGGAGAGAAATCCTGTCCCTGCCGAATCCGCCGCAGCACTCGATTTTCTGGAGATCACACACCATCGCTGCTGTCAGAGAGGACTATAAAAGCCTGTTTTTATTAATCTAGTACAGCCTTCTACGTATTAAGAAATAGTTGTGCTATTAATAATGAATTTGTCACATTTCTCTGTCAGTTCCAATTTGTGTTACTTCCCAGCCGGCAGCAGCTTTGTCAGCAGTGCAGTGGGAGCTGGCAGAGCTCTTACCTGGCACCTTGGCTTCTCCTCTCTGCCCCGTGCCCTGTGCAGGCCCCAGGACACCTTGCCTTGCTGCTTGCCAGGGGCTGCATCCCTTCCACCTTCCAGAAATGTGCTCTGGTTCTAAATACCATAAGTAAAGGGAGGCTGGCTTAGCTGGCAGATGTGGTCTGAAAGGTGTTTTCTATTCCTTGGAATACTGAAAAGAATCAGGAAGGTGAATACACACGTTTTTAAATGAAATGACCTAGTAAGGTTTTTTTCACTCTGAGCAGTTAAGTAGTTGAGCATGGATGTCACTGGGTAACTGGTAAGGCAGTTGCTTAAACATTCCCAAATAAATCTGCTTTTCCTCCACTGAGACCAGATTTGGCTTTGAAGTGATGGAGCACAGGGGATTGTGCCAAATACCTGTTACAGCCATCAGCATCTCCTGGCAGCAGCCATTCTGGCTGTGGGAAGGGTGAGCTCCAGCCTGTGACTGAACCCTCCCATCATGTTGCCCTTCTTGGAGCAGGTCTGATGGACTGATGTGTTGTGGGACCCTGCCCAGAGTCCTGGGGGGCCCAGAGCAGGTGTGTGACTGCCTTGTCTCCTCTGTTTCAGTATTTGCTGTAGGAAATGGCACATACCTCTGACTCTGTCACTTCCAATGAACAGTCCATTAAGCCTGGAGTTGTCTCTTTGGTTGTCTCTTGCTGGGGGAATTTTCAGTCTGGTTTCAGAAGGAGATGAGGCTCTCACTTCTCAGTTGCTGTTCTGCTTCTTTGCTAACTCTGAACCCGTAAATCAGAGGTATCGGACTTCAGTAGCAGTGCTGAGCCCAGGACTACTTGGTATTGCCCTTGAAATCACAAGTCAGGCTGTGCAACATTGTGGGAACGGCTTAAAAGCTTGGAAGAGATATAAATAATAATAATTTAAAAAATCTGGCTGAGGCTTGATTTTCTATGGATCCTTTGGTCCCAGGGGGTTGCAGTGCAAGGGGATACAGTAAAGGGGTGATGAGATGGCAGTTCCCTGGTCACTGCTGTGATACAGCCTGGGAAGGAGCCTGTGGAGCCAGCGGGAGCCTCGGTGGCCGGCGTGGCCGCACTCTGCTCCCGGCATTCCGGCCGTGCCACGGGCACCTTCCCGGGCACACCCGACACGGCACTCCAGGGTCAGTCCCTGGGCACAGCGAGGGTGCAGCAGAGGGCAAGGTACCATTAAAGAGCCGGTGCAGACCCCAGCTCAGCACAAGACACTTGAAAGTGGCGGTGTGAAAACACACTGCGGGCGTTTAGCACGATGTAGCAGAGGCGGGTTTTGAAGGAAACTTCTGTTATTGGGAGTGTTTGTTTATTTTCTCAACTGTCACTGCTTGCTTGCTTGCTTGTCAAAGTCCCTAATCAAAACATTTGCTTATCCAGAGAACAGAATCATGAACGCCTCGATGGGGAGCACAGCCGTGGGTGGTGCTGGCAGGGTCCTGAGCCCCTCGGTGTGGGGAGCTCGGGGGGCACCAGTGGGTGCTGCAGGGACAGGCATCTCCCCGAGCATCCCAGAGCCCTGGCAGGGAACCTCGCAGCAAACCCGACGGGTTATGGCTGATCTGGGCAGCTTCAGCCCTTCTCCGCTCCTGTTTGCAGCTCTGCTTGCTGAGAGGCTGTGGCTCCCCCCGCAGCAAGGGGGGACAGGGAGATGGTCCAGGGACCCTGTGTGAAGCCATAAGTGGGGGGAATCCTTCCTTTCCCTGAGCCTCCCTAAGGCTGGCAGCACCTGGAACACTCCTGATGTTGCTGTCCCCCACCCATATGGGGTGGGGATGGAGGACCTCCCCTGTGGCAGGAAGGGGAGGGGTGACATCCTCAGGGCTGTCATTATTGTGTTTTTCAAAGCACTACGTCCTTTTTGCAATGCTGTTTTGTATGCGAGGTTTATTTCTCCTTCTTAGCTGTGAGCTTTCTGAGCTTTGCTGCTGCTGCTTGTGCCACATGCTTTTAAATTATTGCTCATGCCCTCATGTTTATAGCTTCTGCTCTCACTCTGTGCTGTTATAAAATCTTTTGTTTCAACCCCCAAATTCTACTGGACAGCAAATGCAGGTGCTGAAGCATCGGCTGCACCACCAAACACCCACCTCATAAATTCAGCCCTCACTGGGCACAAGGGGCAGAGGTAAAATTTCCCCTCGTTCTTGGAGAAAAGTTTCTGGGAAAAAAAAAAGAAAAGAGGAGACCAGTGAGCTGTAATTATAAAGTGTTTGTTGGTGTATGTGTGCCTGGGTGCTGAACTGTGGGTGCCAGCCGAAAACTGCTCTCACAAAGTTCAGCAAGAGGCAGGTCAATTTGGAGTTGCTTGAAACTGGTGTCATCAAAGAGCTGCGGGACTGAATTTAAGCATCTGGTAGGAAAATATTTGAATTGTTAACCTGAGACAGAGACGGGAATGTGGCAGGGTTGTCTCCAGGCTGTACTATGCACCACGAGCTCACAACATCTTTGTTTAACTTTGGTAGTGGTGTGAGAGTTATGGCCACACTGAGGGGGATCCTGGCAGTGATGCTGCTGCTGCTGCAGCTCTGGGCTCACAGGATATAAGGAAGAAAACATTCAAGAATTATTTTTATTAGATCAGCTGTTAAGAGAGACCCGTGTGCTTTTAGCAAGCCATCTGTGACAAAAGTCTTTGCAAAGGTGATTAACAAAAAGCTTTTCTTGAATGTTGGTTTCAAAGTTACCTTTGTAGGAGAAAAATAATCTATAAAATACGTGTGTGTCTGTGTACACACATCCATTCACAAAAAGCCCAAAACTTGTCTATAATTTACTGGAAAAATATAAATGTGGTGGTTGATCTTCCTTTTTAACTGAATTGAATATTAGCATTCTGTGCTTGACTTTTCCATCTGTGTCCTGCACAAAATTATACAGGAACCTTCTCTGACTGTGATGTGACTGAGCCTTATGAATGTGTGTGTTCAGTCTAACAAATTAATGACATTTTATTTTAAAAAATATGTATTTTTCAAGAGTTTGAACTGAAGCATTGAGAAATTCTTATTAATCTATCACAATTAGCTTTCCAATTAGTGATTAATTGCTGTTTAATAGAAAATGCCTATGAAATATTAGGGGTTTTACCCCAAAAATTACTTCTGGGCACCCACAGAAGCTTATTCAGAATGTATAGGACTGAGTAGAGAAGGAATTTGTCCCCAAAACACCAATTTTCTGAAAGAAAAAACAAAGAAGGTTCTGAGAAGCAATGCAAGATGCTACTTTAAAATTCAGTTATTGTCTCAGTGATTGACTGCACTAACTGTATCCTGCCAGAAACGGCTGTCTTTTAAAATATATATTTGTGATTAGTTTAATTCATGGAGCCTTTTTCCTCTGAATTGATTTGATGAAATGAACCAGGCAAATAATAAATTTTTCACTGGAATGAATCTGCTTAATCAATTTAGACAATCAGTTTGTTCTTTGCTTAATAACATTTGCAAAAAGAAAACAAAGTCTTTCATTAACAAGGATGGCCAGACATTCATAATGAGAGGTGGCATCTAACATCAGGTGATGTCTTCTGTAGGAGCAGAAAATAGGATTAAACATCTGGTACAAATACCTGGCTCTGGAATGCCTCTCCTGCTATTCAAGATGGGATTCAGCACTGAATAGCAGGGAGGAGAACCCTGACAGGAGTCCCATTTTCATCCCTGGACATTCTTCCAGGGCAGGAGTTAAGGACAGGTGCACAGGTCCAGGTCTGAACCTGCCTAAAAACCCGTGGAGCTTTCCAGTCTGCTTTCAGTGGAAGCTTAGGGAATAACACAGAGACCAAATGTGGTGTCAGACCCCTGCATTCAGTAAAGTTCTCTCATTTGTTATGTAGAGAAGGAGTTTAATATGGAGAGTCATTAAATATCTGCTTCTTACAATGGGCTGCAAAGTAACAGCTTGGCTGGGAAGCCTGGGAGTTCAAAGCATCCCTGCACAGGGAAAACAAACACTACTAGCCAGAGAGTGATTATGCTTGTACTGCAGTGCAGAGGACTGTTTGGTCTAGTAATTTTAAAGACATTATCTCCTAATGTTTTATTTTCACTGCGTTCTGGATTTTATGTTGATTTTAATTATACCTCTTAGGAATAATATCTGGTAAACTAATTTTGGTGAATGGCAATGAAAAAGCATTACCCACCTACGGTAATTACACATATTTCTTAGTCCCTCGATAAAGTAGTTTTACTTAAACTGCACTACAGATTTTATAAACTCCTTTTTGCAAAGTCTGCCAGTGGAGTTTCAGATAATAGAAATCTAAAATACTAATCTGAGCATCCCAGATGGCCGCCTCCAGGAGCAGCATAAACTGTTACCCCCAACAAATTTCCTTTTGCAGCTTTCTCAGAAAAACACAGCAAGCCAAGGCAAAGACATTCAATATTTTCCCTCATGGTTGCTATTAATTTAATAACTTGGGAGTTAATCCTTCTGTCTTTGAAATCAGAAGGTGGGTTTTTTTGCCACTGGGTTTGCTGCTGAGTTTTGCCTGTCCAATTGCTCTCCCAGGGCGTGATGGAAATGTCCTGCTGCCCAGTGATGGACATTTTATGGTGCTGCTCAATATACAAGAGAATTTTAATCATCCTATCTTACATTCAATATAAAAATACACTGACGCTTTGGGTTCTCTTGATTAAGCCAAATGTCCTATTTAATAAACAAAATGCTTTAAAACGTTATTTCTAATATTTTATTGTGAGAAACATTAACAAATAGCATCCTTTCCCCTTGTTTTCATCATGTTTGGAAGCAGAAACTGAGCGTGAGCAGTTGATTTCACCTGTGGGTGATATCTGATGATTGATAGTCTCCTCCTGGGTCACCCTTCACCTCTCTCCACCACTGCCTTTTCCTTCAAGCCTCTCCTCAAAGCACATCTTTCCCCCAGCACTTTGCAGGTAGATACATATGGAAGTCCTAGATTAAAATGAGCGACAAAATGGGAGTAAGTCCTGGTGCCTGCAGGATTGGACAACTTTTCCTGCTCGTGAATGACTGCTATGTCTCTCTCAGCTCTCACCTGTTCCCAAAAGCGTCATGTGTGTCTCTGGGGTGAGAGGTAAGGATTTTGGGACAATAACACAACTGTGTGATGTTTTCTGCAGAAGGGTTACTTAGTGCCAGAATCTCCTTTTGTTTATTTGGGGTTTTTTTCTTTTCTTCCCCTGAAATCCTTAACAACGGCTGCGTTAAGAGTCTGGCAGACCCATTTAAGGATGTTACAGAGATGATGTAAAAGATGCGTAGCAAAAATTAGAGGGAGCCAAAGGCAGCATCGTGTAGATGGAAAAGAGGGGTCTTGTGCTAGCTGGACATCCTAACTTGTGAGGCTGTGCCAAGCCCAGCTTGGGGGAAACCCAGCTGGCCCTTTAGCAGGACCCAGATCTCCCCAGCCTCTGCCCCAGGTTGAGGTGCAGCTGCAGATTGTCCATCCCGGCATCCTGTGGCTGATCACCTCTACTGAGGGTTTGTGCCTTAGCACTGATTAACGCTAAAAACAAAATTCCATTAATGTCCCTAAACTGTTCTGTGCAAAAGCACTTTAGAGTCAGATTCTACCCTGCTCTTGCAAGCTGTGGCAAATACCTGCAAACTGGTTTCCTATGTGGGCACGAGCTGCTCAAATCTGCTGTTTTATTTGGCACTTCTGCCGTGTGTTGGGAAAGCGAAAAGCAGGGACACAATACATCAGAACCAGCTTCCCTATTTAGCTCTGTATAGGCACCATTTATGTTTTAGGCTAAACTTGGACTATTATGCAGTGGCAACACCTGCCCTTTCACAAGACTGGGCTTTTGTAGTCTGGGAGATCAAGCAATGAAAAAGCACCGCTCCTAATTCTCGCCTCTGAAAAGTCCCCGTCGGCTCACATTGTACCTTCTCCAGAGGAGAGAATGCTATGAAATGATCCAACTTGAAACTTTCCCCCCATTTTTAAGCTCGTTTTAACCCTGAAAGTGGCAACACTAGCAGTGGAAACTCCCCTTCTTTCCCCATTCTGGTGGTGTTTGGGGCTGGATACGTGTGGGGGCTTTTGGGAAGGTGGGAAGGTCTGCCTGTGCCTGTTTCTGGGACATCCAAAGAGCATCTCTAAAGCCTGATTTTTACCTTACTGAACTCGGCAAAGGGATGCTCTTGATTTAAATGGGAGAAAAACCAGGTCTGTGCTTTTAATGGGCATTTTATATAGTGATTTCTATTAGATAGGAAGCTGAAAAGATGTAAGACTTACAAACTTGTCACCAATGACCTGCAGTACCTGACAGTCTGAAATAAAATATGGACTGAGCGCAGTGACTACTTGAATGATAGATGCTTCATCTGGTCAGCCAGGGATTTCCAGTAAAGTATGGTAGGATTTTAGGGTTTGGGGGTTTTTTTAATCCATTCAGTCAGTCATTTTTTGAACTGTTTCTGCAGACTTTGGGTATTTTTTTGTTTTTATATTAGTTGAACATCTGTTAGATGCCTTAGAAATTACTGAAATTTTTTTTATCACTTCAATAATTCATTTGACAGTATTTAATTAATAGGATTAATGTCGAAATAACGGTAACAAGTAATTGTTAAACAGAATCTAACAGCAAGGGTGTTCCATTACTGAATTATGTGTTGTTATAAAAGCAGAATGCAGCCAGTCTACAGCCTGTGGATTCAAACTGGTTAAAAAGTGTAAGCCAAGAAACATTTTGTTCCAGTTGTTGACTGTGAAAGAAATAAATAAGGAATTTTAAGTGTTCTCTGCATTATAAAGAGATTATATAAGATTTAATTTTGAAGGAAATGCATGCTGTTGGGGAGAATTGCTGTTAGGTATTACACTGCTTCGTTTTGGTTGGAAAACTAAGTTTTTTGTAATAATCCGTTTCTTGTAGAGTATATTGAAACTATAATTTAAACTCAAAGCTGAATACAGAGCAGGATTCTCCATAGACAGAAATGAATTTGATTTTGTGGCTGGTGTCTCATTAAGCATGAGGAGCCTGTGTCTGTCCCAGAGACCTGGGACTTGTTCTAGTGCTCAGGCTTGGCTTTAGGCTTTACTCTGTGTGTGAGCAGAAGAAATGTGCAAAAAACCAACAAAACAAGAGCGAACCCTCTTCTGCCTGATCTTCAGTAGCTGTCCTCCCTGCAAACCCCACGCCTGCCTACTTTCCTTTCATCCTCCAGGAATGCCTTCCCAAAAGTATTTAAGCAGCAATCGGGTGTAACATGGGGAAGGGGCTGTTTAATAGCAGCTAATTGGACACTTCTGCCTTTCTCAGCCACTGTAACATTTCCCAGAAGATCCTAGAGAAGATACTGAGCATTTTGTATGTTGCACATGTGTCCAGTTACCTGTTCTTGGTGGCTTCGGGTGAGCCAGTCGTGAAAAAACACCAGAGCTCTGGACTTGCCATTCTGCGTGGGAAATGTAAATTCCAACATCAATAGTTTGCATCTAGGTACTTTGTGGCTGCAACGTTAATCATCTGTTATAGTATTATATTCTTTTTGTTGTGAGGTTTTTTGTGGTGGAGGTTTTTTTGTGTGTGTGTTTGTTTAAGCACCCAGAAATCAAATATTAACCTGATTAAGAATTCAGCGTTACATGTAAGGCGGAGAAGAGCTGCAGGTGGTGACAGGCAACTGGATTGTGTTTGATCTGGCAGTTTTCATCTATGCCACCATTTTATTCCTGCTGTGGGACTGCAGCAAAATGGTGGTTCCCTTGTTCCGTACCTCGGTGATGAATAGGGTGTGTGAAATCCCAGCTCCTGCGTGCCAGGGACTGCGCTCGCTCCGGAAAAGAGCTCTCTGAGAGATGTACCCTTGCTAGTGTGTGAGCTGCAATAGGATCTCCTACTGGGGAGCTCCCGGGACTGGCGTGGGGAAAGAGCTACATTAATTCTTCTCATGGGATGAGGATTTAGGAATTTCATCGTCCAGTGAGTTTTTTGCCCCCGCTCTCATGTTTTCTTTGGGTAGGGGAGGGAGATAATCTCCCTGGAGCATGTGTCTGGGGATGCCTTACCGTGTTGTCCCTTAACCAGCCAAGTGCCATGGACGGCTCCACACCTTCAAGCAGCACCAGTCCTTCCTCCTAGAGGCTCTGGAATGAGTTTTACTTGAGGATTTTGCTTGGAAGAAGCGGGGTATGGAGGGAAATGGCAGGTTGTGCAGAGCCTGGCTCACTCAGGGGGCACCACTAGGACTGCTGTGGTCCCAGCAGGCTGTGAGAGCAGGGACACCCTGGAGCTAACTGGGAGCCCAGTTTGGAAAATCTTGTCCAAGCAGAGACTTCTGCAGCCCCCTCTGCTGACTCAGGAGTGTTTCAGCCCTTTCTTGGCCCTTCCTGGCATTCCCTGAGAAGGTGGCAGCAAGGTTTTGTGTTTCACAGAACCAGAGAATGGGTCAGGTTGGAAGGGATCGCAGTGGGTCATCCGGTCCCACCTCCCTGCTCTCATCCCAGAGCACACAGCACAGGATTTCATCCAGATGGTTCTTGAATCTCTCCATTGAGGGAGACTTCCAACCTCTCTGGGCAACCTGTTCCAGTGCTCGGTCACTGCACAGTGGAGAAGTTCTTCCTCATGTTCAGGTGGAACTTTCTGTGCGTCACTTTGTGCCCATTTTCTCCTGCCTCATTGCTCAGAACCAGCGAGCAGAGCCTGGTCCATCCTCCCAAGCACTTCTGTAGGAGCTGCTGGGGATGTGTGTGTGTGTGTGTTCATTTATGCAGTGAGCTGGATGGATTGGGGCATGGATTTGCTGCCTTCCAAGCTTAGAAAGTAACTTGCACAACTCTGGGCTGACTGGCAGAATAGTAATCTGTTGGGATTGCTTGTTCACTAGTAACTTAAAAAGGGATTTTTGTGCTGGGATGAACTACAGAAGGGAAGCTATTTCAGCAAGGATTTTTTTTTTGCTTCAAGTTTTCTGCATCCTTCAGCTTCACAGTTGTGCTTAAAACTGTTGTGTATCGATAAGAGTTTCCTTCCACCCATAATCTCTTCTCTCCTTCTGTTCCCTGCTGTAAACAAGCCATTAAAAATGTGTTTATGACATCACAGTTGGTGACCATGGAAATGACTTTGATGTTAGAAAGACAAATATAGCATCATGATTTCACGGCAGGATCAAGGCAGGAGAAGACCCTTGTTCAAATGGCGGGTAATTAACAAAGGTGATGGAGGGGAAGCTTGAAAAAAAATTGTGAAGAGCCAATTGACTGAATATGATACACTTTAAAGTTTCTTCACAGTGTAAAAAAATAAAATAAATTTCAAAAATCTCTTTCAAATGAAAAAATTGCAATGCTCTGACTGTACTCTTTTATATAAAAGCCTATAGGGTAAACAGAGAACTGGAAGGGGGAAGCTTTGGAATAAGAATTATACATATGCAAAAACTCCAGAAGGCATCTTTCAAGCTGGAGTGGTCTGTGCTTAAATCAGGCTTGGAGCATCGGGGCCAACCTTCCCCCAGTTTACACCAGTAACAGAATTCTGCAGGTTTTGAGCACAAATGGATGGAGCTGGGATCTTTGTCGTGTAAAATCACCATCCCTTGCTGTGTTATCCTCATGGTCATACCTGCCTGCAGCCAGACGCCTCAAAGGAGTCAGGGCAGCCAAGTCTGGCAGCCAAACAAAAGGTTTTGGCTGCTGATTTTGCTGTGATTCCAACTCCTCCTCAATCCATTAGGCCAACGCTCCTGGCATGGCTGCATCCATCATTTACACAAGCTGTTGAAAATAAGCCCTTGTTTTCACATACATTTTATTAAATCGTTAGCATTACATGCTTCAGAGGCAGTAGGACCAAGCCTGCTAGGAAAGTATTGTCAGAATCCTTTCTGGGCTCACTTTCTGAGCAGTTGTTCCAACATATGTAATTATGAATAAAATAGCCTCTGAAAAGACCTCCTTGAATTCAGAGAGAAACGAGAACAATAGGGTAGAGATTAAAAAAGATGTTTTTTCTCAGCTAATTGTTTTTAATAAAATGGTAAAAGTGAAGAAAACACCAGGAAACTATAATTAGGATGATAAGGCTTTGTTCTGCAGAAATATGTGCCCTGTTGCCTCTTATATTACAGAGCAACAAAGGGAATGAAGTGTAAGGGAAGGGGAAAGTGGGGATGAATGGGGGTTGTTAAATACTGGACTGGAAAGGTCAATACTCTTGTCTTGAAGGTAAAGCTGATGTAAAAAGGCCCTGCAGCAAGGCTGTCCTGAGTGCTGCCCAGGCTGCTCCAAGGGTTACCCGAGTGTTGGGGCTGGTGGGACTCCCTGGCTGCCCATCCCCTGTGGCCCAGCTGGGAGCACGGCCTGCAAACACTGCCTGCCACTTCCAGTTGCTGCTGCTGAAGCCCCACTTCCCCCTGTGAAAGGGAACCCCTGAGGTTTGGGGGATTTGTATGTTCTTCTGAAGGCTCAGCCCAGCTGATGGAGAGGAGGACACAGCCCCTCCATCCCAGGTCCCAGTGTTGCCACCTCTCTCAGCTCTGCCTGGCTCTGTGTGCCCTCTCCAGTTCCCAAAACATTCCTGATCCCATTGCCATGGAGCTGTCATAACTCTTGACAGGAAATAGCACATACTCCCAAATTAGCTCCTTTCTTGGCTTTGGGTGCTGTGCAGGCAGACTTGGCTTGCCCAGTGACACCCTGTGACAGTCCTGAGTGACCATCAGCCTCTCCCCGCATCATTAGGGATTCAGTGTGTTATTGTGAGCACGTTTGGTGTGTGCTTCACTCTCCAAGCCACTGGGAAATGGTTTTGCTTATGAAACAAGCATGGGTGTATGGTTTTTCCTCTGCTTGTGGAGATTTTACACTGGCCAGCACAGGGCTGTTGGGGTGGGTGCTTGTGCTCGTGCTCTTTTGGCTGCTCTTTGCTTTTGGTGAATTTGTGAATGAAAACTGACTCTCGTGCAGCTGTTAGAAAGGTTTTTTCAAGCAAGTGTTTTGCTATTTTAACTCTTCTTTTGCCCCTATGTGCTGCCTTTTGGGGTATGAATCCTGCAGTTTTGGGACAGGAGAGAATGGCTTTGCCATTTTAGTGTGGACTGGGGGCACGTGGGTCCTGGTGGTGCCACAGCCTTTCCCTGAGCAGTGCCTCGCTGGTGACACGTTTGCCTTTCCTCCACCCTGGGGTGGTGGCAGACTGCCACAGAATCCAGCGATTCTGACATCCCCGGTGTGTGTGTGCCTGCAGTCCTCACCTCTGGGATGAAAGCCGGGGCTGTGACCTTTAATTGGGCTTCCCAGGGGAGGCTGTTATGGCCCCAGTTAACCCCTTGCATAATTACCCATGGAAATAAGCGGCCTGGCCCTGGGATGGGGGCAAGGTGCTGCTGGCCAGTAGCTGCCCTTTGCTTTAGATGGGCAGGTTGCGTCTCCCTTTGGGGACAGCCACTGTGCTCGGGGTGGCGGGGGAGCAGGGACGCCTTTGCTGCGGGGTGACAAGGAGGGCGCAAGGACAGAGGATCCCCAGAGCACTTTATATGCAAGCACGGCGAAAGTCAGTTCTCCTTGGGCCAGAGGACTCTGTGGTACCTGGGCAGCAGAAATTCATAAAGGAGCAAAAGCTGAGATGCTGAAGGGGAAAGGAAAGCTTTGGACACCTCCGGGGTTTATTTTTGTTACACTCATATCTGGTGCCTGATTACCACTTTGGAGAAGGAAAACATTTCTCATTCAACAATCCCTCTGCCTTATGTCCTCTAGTCAGACCAAATTTTACATCTATGAAATCAGTGCAGTTAATCAGAAAACAGTGTCTTTCCCTAAAGAAGAAAGAGTGAATCCTTTCAGCCTCATACCAACAAGCAAGAAAGATCATAAAATTGAAACAATCTAAAATACTCCTGGATCACATTTAGCAGCTGTCAGAGAGCAGCAGGGAAGTGCAAAGTGTAGTTATTACTTATTTTAGGTACTTTATTTTGTTTGTTGTGTTTCTTCCAGACCCTGGATAGAAAATGATACAAGTTTGCCATATGAGAAAGGAAGAAAATTTATTTTGATGGGTTGCCCCTGAGGTGCACCTGAGAAGCCAAGCTGATGGGGGAGAGCTAAAGCCTTCTCCTGTGCTGGCAGACTTTCCTGACTGAGTCACGTAAGAGCAGGAATCCCCTCAGTCCTCTGCCAACAAAGTGCTGGTGACTTCAGATATTGTTTGGACGCATCCATCGGAGGACGGGCAGAGACCACTAACACTCTCACCCCAAACAGCCTTTTTCAAAGGGAAAAATGTTGGTGGATTCTCACCACGGTGATTATAGGGGATTATTCTAGGATTCCTAGAAGAATCTGAAAACCAATCTTTCTGAGTTATGTCTGAATAGCTATTGAATGGATAATTTCCATACCCATTATCAAAATGATGTGCTGGCAGTGAAATTTAGGTGTATTGTATTTGATGAGTAATTGGTGAAATGTCTTCCTAGGGTTAAAAGTAGTGTCGGCAACAGCTCTGTGTAGGGATTTACAAGGTGTTTAGATAAATTTTTATGTATGCAGTTGCTTTATGCTATCCAAATGCTTTGATGGTGTGGAGAAAGCTAACGGGATTTATCCGAGTATTTAAAGACAAACTGAAAAGACTTTTACCTTCTGAGACCCAAGTTCAGAGTTGCATTGCTTCTGTGAGCTGTTGATGACACAACTAACATTTTAAACAACGTGCCATGTTAAAGCCTTGATCATTAGTGACTTGCAGGTCTGGAGAATTAGAGCAGCCTCAAAAGCAATCAATGCAAATGCACCAGAGTAAATAGTAAAGAAACCATCAATGACAAAAGAGTGAAAATTTTCCTTAGCTTGATTTTTCTTTCAGTCCATGGTGGTAATGACTAAGATGATGCTGTGTCTTTGGTTTTATCTTGGATCGTGTGAAATAACAATTTGGTAAAATGTGCCCCACTTCCTCCATTGAAACACAGAGAATAGATTAAGACTAGGAGAGAGTAAAGAAAACAAATATGTAAGGAAGGAAAACCCCCTTCATTTCCAGTGAAAGGCGAACTGAAAAGCAGAGCTCCCACGGAACTCTGTTTTTCCATCTCAGTGATGTGACGGGCACGTGGTGGGTACGAGTGCACCGAGGCAGGGACAGGCAGGAGACAGGCAGCACGTCGGCCTGAGCTGTGAAAACGTCGCTGTGCTGCAGTCGGTAGCTGGGGTCAAAAGCAATTTTCTGGAATTACATCTCCCTGTGAGGTGCTGGCAAAGGGACAGGGCTGAGCTGCTTCAGGACTGAGGAGGGCAACAGGAAAATATCAACACATCCATCACAGCACAGAGATCCCTACACGTTCTCAGTGGAAGTGGAACACCTTTCCTGCAGTCTCTGCGTGGCCCGTGTGTGTTGGTTCACTGCTCTTCTCCCCTGCCTTTTGGATCCAACACTGCTGGCTCATGCTGGTGCCTAAAGCCATAACTATCACTGTGTGGATGGAAGGTCAAGGGGCTGGGAATGTCAGAGCACCCCAAGTTCCTCACCTCAGGCATCTCTATGGCTCTGATGTGGAAAGAGCTGGATTTTAGGTGAATATTTAAATATTCTGAATTGTCACTACCTTCTGACACAAACCCGCCTCCCCCTCTGATTGCTAAATCTGATACATCCTAGACAAAAGTTTAAGTGATGTTTGATTTTAGGGCAGTCTCTCTGTCTTGGGGTCCTGTGGCCTTCTGCAAGCTCTGGGAAGCTGAAACCTTTAGCAGCTTGGAGGGGGTGATCCATGAAGAGACTGTGTGACTTGCCCAAGGCCCGAAAATCTGTAACTGAGGAAAGAATTGGAACCAGTTCTTGGTCTGGCAAGCTGGAGCTGGGACTGTCTTTCCTCTTTGAGCAATGAGACATTTTAATCCATTTAGAAATAACCAAATAAAAAGGAAGGAAAATATTATTTTAATATTCCTTATTACATATATATAACTCCTGGAGCCAGTGTAAGCAAGGAAGTCAGATATGATAGATTTGAAGCTTACCTAATTTACCACCAGGCTAGGCAGTGTAAAACAGAGCTTTGCATTAACTGCATAGCACTTTAAAAAATGTTTCAGACTGATATCAACACTTCATTACTGCATTTTTGAGGGGAATTCCCTTAGATTCAAAATGCTGTATCTGCAGATTATTCATTCTCTTATTTTAAGGTGTATTTAGTGATTACATTTCGTGTGACAAACCTGCTTGGCTTCATCTTTGGTGTCTCTCTCTCACGCTGCTCTGCTTCCTTTCACCCGGCAGCTGGTGATCCCTCCCACGCCAGGGCTGTGGAGATCTGGCCCCTGCAGAAAATGATTGGAAAGGAGAGGGGGGAAAAAAGCGCGTGCATCTTGGATACCTTGAAACACATAGAGCTGAGGGGAGCTGCCAAGGGGAAGCACTTCCATACGCTCTCCTTGTCAGGAGAGTAAGCAGGCTGAAAAAGTTGGATGTGCACAGTAAGTGGAAGCTGACCCGGCCAGCCTTGATTTACATAGAGCACACTTGGGACCTGCTCATTACCACAACATCCCCCTAATCATCACCTCCTCGTGATGGGCACACGGATGAGAATCTGCCCCGGGATGCCCAGCGCTTCATTTTTCCGAGCAGCACCCCGCCTTTTGCAGTTATTGTGATATGACAGATGCACATATCATTGAAAGCAGGTCTTGCATGGCATTACACAATGTAAATCAATAATGTGAAAATACAGCCGTTAACACAATGTACAGTTTTGCCTATTACTACAATGCCCTGCTTGTTCCAAAGGAAAAGCAATTTTATGCTCCACTGAAGCATGGTTTGCTCAGCCTTCAACTAGCGGCAAATGCCAGATACTGCAAAATGTTATTGTTACGCAAGCGGTGCCCTGGATTTATTTACATGTATCCATGCAAAGACTAATTTCAACAAGCACCAGGACTGGAGCCCCTCTGAACACGGGGCTGAACTGCTCTGACCCTGCATTTCCTGCTCTGCTGCCTCTTCCCTGCAACCAGGTCCTGATCCAGAAAAACCACACAGTCCCGTGCACCTCACTGTGGCTGCCCTTGTTTTGAGCTGGGATTGAATTCTCCCAGGTTTTCGGGTATCCTAGCACACAGTGGCATCTCTCAACTCAAAAAGCAGACACACCCCAGATGTACAGGTCTAGGTCCCTGGCACACATACTGCTCTGGTTGCTTCCCCTTTCATACTCCTTTCCTTGGATATGGGTTTTGGTTGCCTCCCTGCGTGGCAGGAAAGTCAGCACTTCTGGGCACTTTTTATCCTTGCTGGCTGAGGTGTAGGGAGACAGGAGCATGAAACCTCTGAACCCCTAATTATTGATACGGGTCTCATCGGCTGCTCCGGTAGAAGTTAATTCCTTTTAGCAGAGGACACAAAAGGAAGAGCTGCAACAACAAAAGGAAAGGTCTGCTCAGATCACTGGGGTAGCAGGGAAGAGGAGCAACACAGCTGTGTAAAGGTAACCCCTCCTGACCCTCTCTCAAGGCAGAAGTTGCTCCACATTCACTTCTGAGCAAGGAAGCCTTCATGTGTTTAACCTGCAGTAGAAACAAAGATCCCAGAAAAATGTGTTGTTGAGGTGGAAAAGCCATAATTCCCAAGCCTATCAGCTAGCATGAACGGGCACTACCACTTAATCACTGTCTGTGCAGCCATCCTTGGGTATTAAAACTGCCCTGTGCTCAGCTTGGATGGGATTTGGATGGTCCCATGTGCTCGAGCACGGCCTGCGGGTGGGGGAGAGCAGGGACATGGCTGTACCTCACAGCTCACCTTCCACATTTCCTGGAGGAATTGGTTTCCACTGGAAAAAGTCAGATTTGTCAGAGACAAGCTGTTTAGAAGAGTCAGATTGATTGCCTTGAGAGTGTGAACAGGAAAATGTGGAAAATAAAAACAGGTGGGAACCCTCACTGGTTCCTGTTTTACCAGCCCTTTACACTCTAGGTCTCCTGTGTGGAAGCAGTTGGGTAGCTCTGAGAGAAATTTTCTTGTTCATGTTTGGAGTAATTTCTGGGTCTTGACTTTTCCCTGGTTTGGATGGGAGGCTTCAAAATGTTTAATTATTTCACAGAATAGAAATCCTGGCATTGCTCTCTTCTGTCTTCTGCTTATGAGGTGAAGCTGGGGAAGGATTAAAAGCTCCTGCCAGTTGCACTGTGCTGGCATCCAGCCACTGCAGGTATGGTTCTTAATGAGAGCTTAATTAGGAATCAAGGGGTTTGCTGGTGATGGAAGGATGCAGATGCTGAATTCTTTCAATAAAGTGGTGGCTGAGACTTCACACACTTGTGCTGTGGATGGAGGGGCCAGGGCATGGCATGGTCGTGTTGTGTACAGAGAGGGGGCAAAACCACAGCCCCATTGCTCCTCTCAGCAGAATGGTGTGGGAATAACTTGAAAATTACAGGGTTTTTTTGTCTGGTATCTTGCATGGAGCACGGTCCACTGATGGGCAGCCTGACCTGACCTGCTCAAAGGCTGTGTGGCAAACTCAAGTGGGTTTCATCCAGGACAAACCAAGCTTTGGGGTTCATCCCTGGGTTCTTCTAAACCGTTTTTTTTTCTCACTTGGTCTGATGTCAATTTGAAATGCAAATGCAGCCTTGAAGTTGGAAGTGGGAGTGTTTTGTCTTTGAAATGTCCACACAGAATATCTCTTTTATTAAAATATGCCCTCTTTTTTTTTATCTCCAGAAACATTTGCCATGTTTGGCCCAAAGTCAGGAGTGTTTTGGAGCCTGTTCCCCTCCCTTTTCCACTGCATATTGTTTGCTGCAGGGAAAAACTTGTCCTTTCTGTTGTGCCTCCTTGGTCATCCCCTTCCATGGTGTCCCCACTGCCTCTGGCCCTGCCCCTGCCTGCACCTCTGTAGCTCCAGCAGCTCTCCAGTGCTCCAGGTGGGCTTTGCCCAACCAACACACAAAGGTGCAGGCCACTGTTATTGCTCTTGGAATTTGGTCCAGGCCGTGGTGTGGCTTCTGGTGAGCCACAGCTTTGCATTCAGAGGGGAGAGGGAATCCTCCTTCCCTCGAGGCTGAAGCTGCCCCTCCACGCCTGGGGGCTCTTGCTTGCAGACAAGAAGGAAACAGATCCCCTTGGCTTTAATATTTCTATTATACAGCCTAGATTAATTTTGATTTTCTCTTTTGACTCCTTTGTTGTGTTTATTTCAAGGGATTTCTGTCACCTCCCTTCTGCACTTCAATGTGCCTGAAAAATTTCTGTCAGGAGTGATTGTGTGTGACTTGAAGAAAGTGCAATTTTTAAGACTTGAATTCACTTTAAAATCCCCACTGCTTTCTATTCTTTTCTTTCCTCCAAATTAGCGCATCTCTGCACTGAAGCTTCCCCATCTGACAACGCTGTGTATGTTATTACTGCCACAAGACCTTTCCACCACTGGGTTTCTCTCTTTTCCATTTCCTGCTATGAATATGAGATTTGCAGGGAATTGCCGTGTGCTGAATATTTGCATCGTGGCCTGGGATGCTTTGAGTAAGACTTCAGGGAGCTGAAAAGAGCCTTGAGATCAAACCAAAATACTCCAGAGAAAATTCCCCAAAGCCATAGACAAATATTTCTAAACATGAATATTTCTACCCTGGCAATTTTCTTTAAATATATTATTGCTACAGACAGCTAGACAGACAGGCTGACACCTACGGACGGCTGACATTAGCATGTAGCTTCTGCTGTCACCCACAGACGGGCTGCGTGGCTGGAATGATGATTTTTCTGTCCTGACTTTGGGGAGTTTCACATATTAGACAGTACTAAAAGAATTTTTAATTGGACTCATTTTACTTTTTTTTTTTTTTATCAGAAATGAGACAATGTGTGTGAACCCCTGTGGTTACTGTAGTCTCAATCAGCTGCCAAATAATATCATAGAAGTTGTGATTGGATTAATGAAAAGCTTGTAACAAAATTATGGTTGTGAGGAAATTATCCTATTGGGGGCTTTAATTTAAACTGGTGGGACAAAATTAGTCCTAAATTAAAGAAAACTACTAATTGTCTAGATATCACTCGGTTGATAAATGTACCAGTAGGATCCTGCTCCCAGGGTGTCACTGTGCTGTTCATAGGGGTTTTGAGGGAAAACGCACTTGGCAGCCTTGTTCCACTCCTTTTTTGGCTTTTTCCATGGGTGTCCCAGGCTGCTGTGGGCTGTGAGCTCCTCCTCAGCCCCATTTGTGAGGTCCCAAAGGGGACCCCAAGCCCTGGAGGTCCCAAAGGGGAGGGACGGTTTGAGTCAGCCCAGGAATACCCGGTGCTTCCTTGGAGATCCCAGCCCCTCAGCTGGCATGATCCAGCAACCACGTGGGACGGACACACAGACACCACTGGGACATAAGGGAGAGGTGAGGACTTGTTCCTCATGTCCCGTCCACCGCTTCTCTTTGGTGCCAGCCATGTTCTCCATTAGCTGCGCATTCCTTCCCCTTGCCATGGGTTTGGGAAGTTGCCTGCAGGGTGCTGGTCCCATCCCTTGGTGCTGTCCTCTCCCGGCTGCTCCAGCAAGGCAGGACCCCCAGCTCATGGCCATGCCTCATTTCGGGGCAGAAAAGGGTTTTGAAACTCTGTGTCCCTGTTGGGGATACTGTTCTACAAAAAGAGCTTTTCTTCTTCTGCTGGACTCAAAACCCAGCCTCAGATCAGTAAATGCAGAGCCACAGCTGTACCTCATGCTGGGAAAGGGATATATTGATGGGGAACTCTCTGTTTTTCATTTAGGAGCAGAGCTCAGTTTTCCCCATAGCTGAGAAACCTGAGTTTGCCTTTAAATCACCACAGAGGTGAGGGAAGCAGTGAAGTCCATGGGACACCACACAGGAAAACCTGGGAGGGTTTTCATCACACTTTTGTGCTGCGGATCCAGACCTGGTAAAAAGATTTTGTGGGCCACAGCATTAACCTGCTGTGTGCAGCTCCTGGGCTGTAAGATTACTGGGAAGTGATACAGTGGGCTGTGACAGGTATTTTGGGCACCAATTGCATCATATCAGCAAAATCTCCAAAAGGAGGGGTGCCCCGTCAGGGCTGACAGGAGACTCCCCCTGTCTGATGCAAATGACCTGCAAAGCTGAGTCACTTTGAGACAGGCCTTCTGATGTTGTTAAGCAAACCTTAACCTCCCTGTACTTGAGGGCTGTTTAGACTGAGTTTTCCCTCTGTTTCCGAGCCCTTGTTAGATCCCAGTGTTTTGCCTTGGGTCAGACTGCATTGCTGGATCAGTTGTCTAAGAAAAAAAAGCCCCATTTTCTTTGGAAATTTTTTCTCTCCCTTAGGAAAATGTTTCTGTTGGTTGCCTCTGTCATTTGCCTTCAAGTGGTAAATCCCAGGCAAATAAGTCTGTATTTAAAGCAATAAATTCAGTGCCTTTCCTCTGAGGCTTTATTTTCTCATTTAGTGACCTCTTGTTCCCCATGTCTTTGACACTTCTCCGATGTGCATTAAGCAAATATGCAATCATCCTTTCATTCTCTATCTTTGCTTTCATTATGATTTTTTACACTTCATTACATTTCCCTCTATAATTGCAACTCTTTGTTGTCCCAAAGTTTTATGGCTCTTTCCTCTCTTCTCTCACTTATTGTGTTTCTTTGTTATTCACGTTAGCTTTTCTTGACACTGTGTTCCTAGTACATTTTCTAGATGTCAAGCAAACTCTTAGGCCTAAACTCATTTATCTTTGAACACTTTCCATTTCCACTTCAGTGCTCTACCCCAATGAATTCCATCCAGAACTTCCTTTTCTTCTAAAATTGGCTGTGCTGCTTTTATTCAGTGTTCTTCCCTTTTTAGGCCTAATTATAAATCCAATTGTTCGGTCCTGAATGCTTCCACGAGCTCCATTCATTTCCGAGCACGGTTCTGCCATAACTGCCGGGGGAAGTTGCGTGACTGCCCTTTCAAAATCCTAATATGATCTAGATGAGAAAGAGATGTTATTTCTAACTTAAATTAAACCCTAGCGCAAGACCAGGCTGTTAAGTCTCTCCGCTCTGCTCTCCCGTCGCCGCCTTTGCCCACCCTGGAGGGTTTGGAGGATGCTCTGTGGTGGGTTTGTGGAGTTTTCCCAGCCCCTTGCAGTGCCCGGCGGAGCTGCCGGGAGAGCCGGTGGGCACGGCCCTGCCTCCCGCCGGCATCGAGAGCGGGGGCCTCTTCAGATCCATCAAAGCAGCTCAAAATGGCAAATGGCTGATTCCCACAAACATACGCCACAGCTTTCCTTAGGAATTTTTACTGGCTGCTTGAATAATTGGAGGTTAATTTGTAAGCAGAAAGTGCCAACGTTACTGACGTAATTTTGAGCATCTCTGGTGTAAGTGGTCAGCGGGAAACGCTCAGGGTTTTGCTGCAGCTCTCCACCTGAGATCAATTAGCTGTTTTGGCTGAATTTTGGCTCTGCAGCTGGGCAGGGGTTGGCACAGGGTAGCTGGGGCCTGTGTGGGGACAAACCACCTGCGATTTGTGAAGCTCACCCTGTTCCCAGGCTCTGCATGAAGCTCAGCTGCTCAATCTCAAGGCAAACCATGCCCACTGCTCCACTGCCTAACTCCCGTCCAAAGTCTTACACAGTCAGATTTCAGGAGTAATTAAACAATATGATGAATTTAATGTATCTCCAGACACCCTCTGGCAACATTTGCCTCTTGGTATGTCCAGGTGTTTAGGCTGCTTAGGTAGCTTCGCCTGGGTTGAATATTCTCAGGAGGGGAACACACAGGGCTGGGAGCACAGTCTGAAATAGAGAACAAATGGGAACATGATGTTCTTCCAGTGGAATTGCTGGCAGGATTTGCTAGGCTTTCATATGGGCAAGGCAGCACTCTTCTTTCTCCTACAAAATTGCCCTTGGAGGAAGGTGATGACAAAGAGAATTTCTCTTGTCCACTTACTTACTGATTTAACCTGATTTCTTTCTTTTCTTTGAGCATCTGGAAAAAACATGAGTAAAGTGATGACAAAGTTCATCCTTTGTTCTGAGGCGAAGAGGAGAATGTCAGTGACTTTGCAGACCTGGGGCACTCTGTCATCCCCAGCCAGCGTGTGGGCAGGGAGCTGCTCTGCTCTCCAGGCTTTCTCTCGAAAGCCTGAGAAAAAGCAGCCACTGCTGCCTGACCTGTCTTCCTGTGACCTTTCAGGCGGGTGCCCAGGCAGTGTCAGCAGGCCCAGACAATGCGCTGTGATGGTCCTGCAGGAATGTGGGTGAGAGCAGTGCACACTGGAGTGTGTGTATAGGCATGGCTGTGCACATCCTTGAGCTCAGGGGATGTGGAGATGGATCCATGTTGCAGGACCACTGGGGTGGCTGCAGGCAGATAAACTGGGCTCTGCTTCTCCCCTGTAAAGCAGAATGAGTGTTGCTGGCTGCAGAGTATGTATGGTGACATTGCCGTGTGATGCTTAATCTGCTGAAGGTTTTAAGATGCCTCACGAGTTGCTCCGTGTTGAGCTCGGTGATTCCAGGAGGACTTGCCTGTGCCCAGCTTTGCTGGTGCAGAACAGAACTGTTGTGGATGGAGAGGAGACAGAGATTATCAAGGTGCACCAACACCCACATCAGGGTTTGCCACACGTTGCTGTGTCAGTGCCATGCACACAGTGAAGGAGAGCTTGGGAATAAAGCACCTTTGGCCACAGAGGAACACCGACCCTGTGGTTCATTGCATTGGCCTCCTGCTTTTTGTGCAAGAGGGGCTCAGACTGCACAGGTACCAGAGAAAGTCTTACAAATGACCTGACCTTAGAGCCTGAGCCCTCCTGAAATCTGTACATTGATTTGTTAAAATTTTTGGCATTTTTAAAAAGAACTTTCCTAAGTGAAGCTACTGAAATGCTGACCTTCACCAACAATTGGTTGGTTATGATGGGGCAACTGTCCCCAGGGGGTGAAGGGGCATGGCTGGGGTATTTAGCTTGTGTCTGAAATTTTAATTCTGGTTTGCAGAACCATTAGTCTCTTGGAAGCTTTAACACATCCATGTATATGGTCAGGGCATTTTTTTCTCCTGTTAAAGCATCTGATAGAGGGAGATAGGAAGACCTCTTGCAGCAACTTCTCTGTATCAGACCAGTCACAGGAAATGACCTGAAAAAACTAGCTATCATATAATATACCATACAAATACATACATCTTGCAGCTTTCCTAAGCATCCAGAGTAAGCTGTGTGTGCGGGATGGATATGACTGGATTATTATAGTCTGTCATTTCAGCATGAATTCAGACACTATGTTAAGTGAGTATTATTTAATAGTCTGGAAGAAGCCTTTGGAGCTATTATTATCTCTCATGTAAATGCATATTAAAGCAATTTGAACAGGCAAATCATCTTGCTGATGGTCTGTGTCCCTCCAGTGGGAAGGCTGAGGGATTTGCACTGTGCCACACCAGAGCTACCTGCCCTCTGGAATGGCAGATGGGAGGTGTGTGCACTCCAAGGATGCCAGGTTGCTGCGAGGACTGGCCAAGCTGCTGCTGTGGCCATGTGCTTAGGGATGCGAAGGAAACAGCCTTGCTTGGGAGGACCAAGGTAAAGAAGTTTAACGCGAACTTTAGAGCTGCTGTCAGCAAATCTGTGTGGGTTTATCAACCACCTCCTTGCATTGTGACACAGCTGTGCTACCTGCAGGCTGCAGGTGTGCTGAGGACTGGGACCACACTGGGGAGGGAAAAGTTTCAAGGTCCAAAGAGCAACCTTTGGGAAAACACCAGGTTTGGAGGGTCGGGAGCCGTGGGGAGGGACTGCACAGCCTCAGTGTCCACAGACAGCAGCGAGCGTGGAGAGCGAGTGGGGAGGAGGAACAAAACCCCACACAGCACAAAGCTGTTTGGTGGGGATGCTGCTCTAAGAGACCTCCACGGCAGGGCAAAACAGGTCTTTAAATTGCCGTAGGAGCAGGTTACATTTGTTCTTGTTTTCCATCCCTGCATTCTGCCCTGTGCCCGGCTCCGGCCGCAGCCGACAGGCCGCCCTCAGCAGCCCCCGGCTGCCTCATGATATTATTACTTTTTTATTCGCCTCAATAAAAATCTGTGATTCATTAAGTGCTTGTCATGTTTTGATACGTGGATCAGGAACTGATCAATAGCCAGCCAAATTTAATAAAAAGGAGCTCTATTCTTGAGAAATGAGCTTGTTACCATGCCAACTATCGATCTCTCCTGACAGGCTCTCTAAGTTGCAACATGGGGTCTTGATGGTAGGTTGGTTTCCCTGCTTGCCTGCCAGGAAGGGTGCTGGTTGCAACCTCTGTGTCTAAAAGACTTTGGAGAAAGACATATTTTTTAATACTGTCTCAATGTAATTCTTTGGCGAAGGTTCTGGAGTGCCTGGAGCTAGAGGAAATCATTATTTTTCATACTGGCTCTGAGGTGGTGGAAATATAAGACAGAAGGTAGCAGAGCACTTTTTCTGCACCTGAGCCTCACAGGGCGAGGAGGCACCGAGCCCAGTGCCGGTCCACACCCCGGCCTTGCTGATGCATGATGTGCCAGCCATCACCTGGTTCCTGCAAACAACACCCCAGCATTTTTCCTTGCAATGTTTATAACTTAACACGAGCCAAATGGTGTTAAATGGCACCAGAACAATACCCTGCCAGGTGGATTTCTCTAGCTGACGATGGTAAGCAGGACAGATTTGCATCCTGAGGAAGAGGGATGTTCTTCAGGGTCTCACAGGTCCCAGATTCACTCCAGTGAGCTTCCCAAGCTGATCCTAAGTCCCTACATTCGAAGTGTTGGCATTGCAGCTGTTCTCTGGCATGGATGACACTGAGGGATTTTGGGAGCAAGAGCTGAATACGGAGCAGGAGGAAGGGGTTTGTCAAATGGAATGAATGCATCCCCAGGGTTTTGATTTGCCTGATCTGTTTGCCATGTTCCTAGATTTTTATGTCCACTTTTTTCTCCTTTTATTTCTCAGAAGGAGGGCGGGCAGAGCTGGCTGTGCAGTGGCCCTGGCTGCGTCCTTATCCCTGCCACGGGCTGCATGACAGCCTGGCACAAAGAGACAGAACCCTTCAAGCACAAAAGACACCTTTGAGTTTTATCCCCTGCTTCAGGTCTTGGTCCAAACCACACTGGGATCAGTGAAGGCAGATTTCAGTATGATCTGGCCCATTCCCAATCCAAACTATTTAAACACAGTTGCCCACGTGCTTCTCCAGGACAGCCACTTAGGTCGGTGTTTGAGGTTTTAAGAGCGGATGGTGAATTTACTTGTGGCAGAAAAAGCTTTACTGGCTTAGAAAATCCAATTCTGTGCTCAGTACAGTCCCTGAGACTTCCCTAGAACAGTTTATCCAGGCAAAACTGGACAAAGAGAGAATTTGATGTGGAAGATCTCACCAAAGTCGCATGGGGAGAGGGAGGTGGCTCTTCCGGATTGTGTACTGTAAAATTATTATGATTTGACCTTGGCATCAGCCCTGCCTTTGGTGAGGGTCTGGACTCTAGAGGTGCCTTCCAGCCAACGTTTTTCCTTTATTTAATCTCAGAAATGCAATGTAAGATCTAACCCCAAAATGAATGTGCAACTAGCTTTTTGTGGGTGTTCAGACTTGGAGGGCGATAAGAATGGACATCAAACCCTGAATATTTCAGTGAACTGTTTGTGTATCTGAGGTGCCAGAACAGTCCTGGGCACTGGGCTGTGTGAAACAGAGGTTACTGAGCAGTGCTGTTTGCTGCACTTATCAGAAAGGTCACCAGCAGCAAGTACCTGCCCTTCAGTCTGCTCTTGGCATTCCTCCTCCTTAGGTTTAGCTCATCTCAAACTCCTCACTTCAAGTTTCCTGCTTTCAAAGATTTTTCTCTAGTAAAAATCAGAGAACTTCTTCGAAGGGTTCGTTAACATGAGTTGTTTAATGGAAATGTCCTTTCAATATATGACAAAAGTGAAAGACTTCAGTAAGGTTTAACAGAACCATAGAATTATTTAGGTTTAAAAAGCTCCGTAAAATAATTGAATCCAACAGTTAACCCAGCACTGCCAAGCCTGCCACTAAACCATGTCCCCAAGTGCCACATTTGGGTCTTTTAAACACCTCTAGGAATGGTGGCTCCACCACTGCCATGGGCTGCCTGTGACAGGGACTGAGAATTCTTTCAGTGAAGAATTTTTTCCTAATACCCAATCTAAAACTCCTCTGGCACAACTTGGGGCTGTTTCCTCTCATCCTGTCACTTGTTACCTGGGAGAAGAGATCGACACCCGCTAGGCTACAACATCCTTTCTGGTAGTTTTAGAGAGCAGTGAGGCCCTTGCTGAGCCTCTTTTTGTCCTGGTTGAACATCCCCAGCTCCCTCAACTGCTCCTCATCAGACGTGTGCTCCAGACCCTTCCCCAGCTCTGTCGGACATGCTTCAGCAGAGCCCCAGCCTCCCTCTGTCGCTGCAGTGCTGTGGCATCACCGTGAGTGCAGAGCAGAGGGTGGAGCAGCCCTTTCAGTTACACGTGTGCGTGCCAGATTGAGCCTGCAATAAAAGTCTTCCTCAAATCGAGGCAAAGCTGGTTTTGGGAATGGATTGCCAGGTCAGGCCCTGGCTGTCTGGGGAGAGCCTGGGAAGGTTTTCGCTCAATCCGGCCTGTATATTCTGTTTCTCTTGCAGTTTGCACTGGAGCCTGGAAGACAAGTGAGAGCAGTTGGGTGCCAACTGCAGTGCAAGGCGGAGGAGAGAAGGGCCCCTCGGAAGCCGCAGGAGGAGGAAGGCCAGCAGAGCTGTTCACAGCAGCACAGGCGCAGTTCCTACAGCCCCTGCCCCGCGCCAGCAGACAGAAACAGCCCGGCAGGCTCAGGAGGATTGCAAGCCAACGGGATAACCAACTTGGAAAATACCTTTTGCTTAGGAGAGAAAGCTGCCAAAAGCAAAGCCCAGCTGGCCAGCGTTAGCTCTGCGGGCAGCTGCCTTCGCTGCCGGCCGGGCTCTGCGTCAGCACAAACCCCAGCGAGGGGAGAGAGACCGAGCTCGGGGCTGCCAGAGGGTTTGTGCTTTCCCATATCCGAGGAGCCTGCTCTTCAGTTTTAAAGATGTATCCACAGCCTCACATCACGTCGTGATTTGGCTGCAAGTTGAGCCGAGTGTGTATTATCTCGGCAGGCTCATGGTGTGCATCTCCTCCCCGTCTAATATACAGGAACGTACAGCGAGAGCTTTACAGACAAGATAATGTGCTTTGGCTGCACGAAGTACTTACGTTATTCCTATAGGAGAAAAATTTAATTTTGCTCTGAATTCCTCTCTAACCAGACAGCTCCCCATTTATATCCCGGGTAATAAATCAAAGCAACGTGAAGTCTCGTGCACAGAACTGAAGTGGTTTCTTAAAGCAAATTTGGCAGGAAATAAGTCATCATCTTAAAAAGCCAGTTCACTCCTCATATACAGTACACCACCAACTCTTTGCTAAAATCTGCAAACAGGCACGAAAAGTCATTTTGTGAAAGATAGAGAGAAATCCACAAGCTCCAGCGTTGCTCTGTGAGATAGGCCATGTGATTCTGTTATCAAAATCACACACATCTTTGTCAGAGAAATCACCCTGTGAGTTCCCCTTGACTCATGGGTTTGCCATGCTCAGGTACTCAAATATCACAAGGGCCATTAGTTTGACTTCATATAAAAATAAGGTCATGCTGGTATCACATCTTCACTCCGTGCTTTTTCTCTTTCTTCTTGCCTCCTCAACTGATGTTGTTATTTTTCTCTTAAGTTTTTTTTTTCCCAACCTTCCTTTCTAGTTTCTATTTCTATCGTGCAAACATGCCACGGCAAAGCGATGTAAGCAATGCATAATATATTTGCAGTAATGTATGATTCATTTTCTAGCTTTCATAATTAATGTGGCTGTGTTTTACATACACAGTACTTCCTGCATGCATTTTATGATGTGAACGCTCTTCAAAAATCTAATAAAATGTAATCCGTTAAAAACAATGGTTCTAGTCCTGTGATGAGATTTCTGTGCAGTTTTGCAACAGCTGCAGAAAGAACTTGGTGCCAAGTTTCTATTCTAAACACCAATTTTATGCTGCTGTTTTATGCAGCTCCTAAATCTCAAGGTGGAAATTATTATAATTATATATATTATTATAGTGATACCACAGTTGGTCTGGGTATTTTTTGCTTTCATATCCTGAAAACTTTCCAACCTAAATAATTGTTCTATCTGCTCTCTGGGGTTCAATAAAAACTATGAAATGATGCTGAATTTATGAAAAAACATATCAGAACTATACAACAGCATCTGTAAAATATCAGCTAAATAATGCCAACATCTGCACCTCAAAAAAATCCATCCTTGCCTGGGATTTAGTGAGGCTGAGAGCACACACAGCTTTATCCTCTGGGCCCCAGAACCCTGTTTCCAAAGGTGCTTATACATCTAATTGCCATCAATAACAGCAAAAGTTGGGAACTGCTGGAGAGCTCAGGCCATGCACTTTATTTAAACATTATTATCTTCCTAGTGAGGATTTGAGGACCCCAAATTATTTTTCATCCCATGAAGAAAGCCAGCATAACCATTTGTGTGCTGTTCCTTGACACAGTGTTCCAGACAGATGGATCTGGGAGCTTTTAGTTTTCTATCTTCACACTAAAAATGCAAAACAATTTCCAGCAACAAAATCTACGCTTTTGAACAGAGCAATCTAACGTGAATACATTGAAAATTCAAAATTGATATGAAAAATGGATACAATTTACAGTGTAAAGCTAAAAATCCTGTTTCCATCTCTTCAGATACCAGGCTGGTATTTCACCTGCTTTTCTCCATCTGTATCCTCACGAAAGCCAACGGGCACAAGCCATCCCAGCTCGGTGGTAATACGGGGTCAGGGGATTTTCTTCTGCTTTGGCTTCGACCCCTGGGTTGGGTGAGGGCAACCAAATCAGCCCCGTGCTGCTCCTACATTAGCACTTGACACCTGCACAGCACCTCAGCGCTGCCTTACCTGCCAGCAGGTGAGGAGCATCACTGGCTTGGGCAAGTTAAGGCTGGGCTTGGGACTCACGGGATGAATTTTGCACAGGGGTGGTTGTGTATAGTAGGAAACTGCAGCATTTTCTGAATGCTGCTGCTTGGGACAGCAAAGGGAGAGCTGCACTTCCAGCACGACTCCAACCCACTGGTTTTCCTGGACTTGCAGCACCAGGCTTTCTCTGAAGTATTTGACATGCAGATTTTTTCAAAGGTATTTAAGCCTTGCTTTTGGGCTTTTCTGAGTCCCTCCTGGTGAATGGTTCCCTGCTGGGGCAGCTGCCTGTGCTGCAGGGGCAGCTTTGGGATTTGTGCAAACCTACAGGTAACTTGTGTATTGGCTGATGCTGCTTCAAAATGGGGAGTGTGCACTCCTGGCAGCAGTGTTTGCTGCCGTGCTGGGAGCTGCTTCCCTTCCCAAGCGCAGCACTAGGGCAAAGCCGGAAAACTTTTCATGTGGAAAAATGAGCTAAAGACCTTAAGGCCCAAATCCTACCTTTTAGAGGAATCAATACTGCTGCTACTGCTGGGAAGTGAGATCCTGCGCTGCAGCGGCACAAATGTGCTGTGCTGTGTCGCTGCCTGGGGTGAACATCCTGTCCCCTCTCGAGCTGGGGGGGACACCCAGGGGGACACCCGTCCCAGTGCACTCCACCTCCCACTTGGCCACGTCTTGCCTTGCCTGCAGCAGGGAGCGGGGCACAGCAGTGGCAAGGCACACCTGTGCAGTGCTCTCCTGGCAACCTGGGAGGAAGCTAATAAAACTGGTTATTTCTAAGGTTTTCTAGTTCTGGTTGTGGAACTGGATTTTTTCCCCCCTGCATTTGAGGAGGCTTATTTTATTGTTGTGTGTACTGCTGGGATCTTTGGGCTGGAGGTTATCTTGGGATTTCTTTGCCACATCTTGGGTTAGTTTTGCGTGCATACTTTTACCTTTGGATTTTAGATGGTTTTTTGGTGATTTCTTTTTTTTTCTTAACATTTGCTAAATTAATTATTTAGAGAAGAAAAGTCATGTAAAACCAAGTAAATATATCTCTGCCCTGTAAAGGTTCAAGAAATGCGAAGCTCTGGAGGGGGAAGGGATCAAGCAGCAGAACTATTTTGAAACACCTATGTTTGAAAACTGTTTTTAAATTAATCTTTTTTGTATTGGAGACCTGGTAGTGACTTCTACCTTTGGCAGGCTTGTACAGGGGATGCTAAAGCTTTCCTGGCACCTACATTTGTACCTGTTTTGCTGCAATCCCAGTAGGTGCTTTTGCCACAGGTTCCCTTCTCCTTCTATCAACAAAGCTATGGGAGAGCTGCACCCCTGGGCAGGCAAAACACCTATTTCCTGCCTGTGCAAAGCCCCTGAGAGTGGCAATAGTGGCAATATTTCTGACTCAGGGCATGTGAAAACAGGGTCTGTGCTGTGTCTTGCACTGGTGTGGGGTGGGGCTTGGCCTCAGTGTGGGGAGCTGCCCCGCAGCCCCAGCCTGCCAAGTGCCACATCAATGCACTGCTCTCCAGTTTCAGGGCCTCTGATGTCCTAAACGGGTGAGAACGCCCTGGGACACGTGCCGAAAGAGGTGGCCTCCTGTCCCCAAAGACTGACCTCCAGCTGGGAGGTCTCTGCCCCTGCAGCCACCTCCTCTCAGCACGGCTCCTACCCAAGCCCTAGAGAGCACCCGCTCCGATTCTGCCTTCTCGCAGTTGGATGAAGGGGCAGAAAGTCCCCTTTGGGGGAGGTTTAGGGAGAGAGAAACAGTGCGAGTCTCCCAGGAATGCAACAGCAGCTCTGGCACACGTGTGGAGCTCTGCGTGGACCCATTGCATGACCCGACACTGCGGCCGGAAGGGCTGAGACCTGGTCAAAGCACCGATTTTGTGGAGGGTCAAAGAGACAAGTTTTTAGGGGAAGGGGGGAAATGCAGAATAAATGCTGGACCTGGAAGACTTTTCCTCTACCCGATGTGGAAGAAAACTGCCAGGGACATTCAAAGAAAATGGATAATTACGGAGGGGGAACACGACACAACGGATGAGGCTGAGGAGGGGCTGGGGCACTGCCGGCAGCACTCCCTGCTCACCCCCCGCTTCCACCCAGCGCTGGCCGGGGGTCCTGGGATGAGGTGACTTTGGGGTGTTGGGTTCTCCGGTCGTGCTGCGGGGGACCGGGATAGAGGCAGGGGCTTTCCACGGGCGCGGAGCGACAGCGCGGGTGCCCGAGAGCTTCTTCCTGCAGGGCAAATGGGGCGTGCACGGAATGGCTCCCGGTATCCGAAGTGCCAGGTATTGAAAGGATATTAAAAAAAAAAAAAAAAAATTTCCCTGCACCAGTTAGCCCCGGGTTCATTCGCACCTGTAATTCTCGTTTCACAGTGGATGTAATGCAGCACCCGCTGCTGCCTCTGAGTTAAACGAGAAATAAAACAGAAATAAATGCCCGCATCTATACCATTTTTAAGGCAAACGACAAAATATTTTTATGTCTCCCGGTGCAACAAGATCCTCACAAGGACCGTGAGGAGACCCCAAAGTCTGGGGCCAACTTGCATCCCTTTCCCGCAAACGAGGGGTGCGAAATCTTGTGAGATGAAATGATGGAGCAAGGTGGGGGATCTCTGTAAATAGGTTGAGCATCGGCAGTCTTTGTGCTCAGGTCGCCTTGGAAGGCGGAAGGGCGTCGGGGATGCCCGTCCCTCCCGACTCCCTTTTCTGTGGTCTCTGCCATGGTCACATCAAAGGACCCGCCGGGGAGATCTGTACACAACCAAGTCCCTGAAATTAGCGCCTGGAAAGAGATACAAAATCAGACGATATTGATGTATTACTGAACAGTGAAATACTGGATGTATCTCTACGTGCGCGATGCCAGAGGTTTGAACAGTTTGTCTGGAAACGCCTGGAATTGGAGGCGGAGGAAACGAAGGGGGGTTTTAATAAAAACCATTTGCCACTTGTCTTCAATTAGGGTCTAGAAATTTGGCAAAAAGAAGAAATGTCTATTTTTTTTCTCACTTGCTGTCGAGATCAAGAGGTAAACGCGGCGCTTCTGCAACGATTTCAGGGCTTCGCGTTAAAGGGGGAGAGGAAATAAAGGCGGTATTGTCGCGATCCGTGTCGGCGTGCCTCCTGTCGCGGCACACACCTCGCCGGGCTCTGCCGCTTCTCCGCCCGGAGCCGGACCCCCGACGGGCCGCGGGACCCCCGGGGAGCTCAGGAGAGCCGGGACGGGGAGATTCGGCTCTGGGGATCCGGAGACTTTGCATCGCGTCTCCCCTCAGCCGAGCATGGAGAGGGAGGGCACGTTACAAGGTGGGGTGTCCTTATTTTTTTTCCCCAGCGTTATCGGGAGAGCCCCAAGCCGCCTGGGCTTCTCCCTCCTAGCTGGGCAGACACGAAACATCCTGTCACCCTGTCCCAGGCAGGTGATGGGCACCTCGGAAGCCACTTTACCCCCCCCCCCGGCCCCAATATTCCTCGCATCTTCGTGTCCATGACAAATAGAGGTAACGTGAGACAGGAAAAAGGGAGGAGGGAGAGAAAGACACGCACACAATAGCCAGGCAAATTGTTAGCAACTACGGCGTTTGGGGAAGCCGGTACTGTAACTGCGCTCTCATCAGTCACCGCTCCTGAAGTGATAGTAAAAATGCATCTAAACATGCTGCGGTGTGATATATAAAAGCACAGCGGGATGAGCTGCTTTCCAAAAAGGGACTTGGTGATTGGATATGCCTTGGCATGATTGACAAGAGCTTAGTTTGGTAAAGAGAAGACACGCAAGCTTTCACAGCGGGATTTCTTTTCTAAAATATATCACACTAGCCTTTGAAAAGCGCCGCACACTATAAGGGAAATAAGGTTGCTTTATAGTGCGCTGACATTTCTTTAAAACACAACTAAGATCAAAAAAAGAAATAAAATGTGTTCCAAACACAATGTTTTAATTAGTTTATTCTGTGCATTTGCTTTTATCTGGTGTATATATCACGGATCCCCACCCTTTAATTAAAACAACTGGCTGCCTATACAACAGCAGAGACAAATGCTTAACTTTCTCCTTTGTAGCTACAAGCAAACTCAATTTACTACGGCTCTCAGAAGAGTTTTTAAAATAAACGTGGACGCCTTGAAAGCTATTGGGGAATGGGCGAAGGTAGAGGGAAATGGCTGTTTCCTGGCTTTGAAAACTTGAGAGGATGTGGAGTCCCGCGGGCAGCTCTGCCCGCAGCCCTGCCCGCAGCGCTCACCCGCCGGCCCCGCGGGCTCGCAGCCCCGCCGAGAGAATTGAAACACAACGACGGCACAGAGCTGCCTTCATCTGGGAGTCACAGCTGAAGGGCTGCGATGGGGCTTTCCATTTGCTTGGTTGCTTTTTGGATTTATCTTGATTTCTCTCCCTTGTTCTCGTTCGCTTTTTTTTTTTTTTTTTTTTNTTTTTTTTTTTTTTTTTTTTAATTTTAGTTTTGGTGCGGTCCTCATCGAAGCCCAGATTGCCGCAAGCTGTCCCTCCCCCCGGCACTGCCCGCTCCGGGGTTGATCACTTGAGGCACCTCTTTCACCGCCGTCTCCCCCGCCTCTGCCCGACAAGGTTCTCGTTACGGAACTGATTCTCCGGGTAGGGGAATAAAAGTCCTTTAAAAGGCAACGACTCCTTCACCCCGTGGCAAGCACATCATTTACAGGCGGGTTAATCGTACCGCGGGGGCCCGTCGCTGCCCCCCGCGCACGGCGTGTGTTGCCTGCGCGCCCACGTCCCGCAAGCGGGGCCTGGGGATATTCGATAGCAAAAATACAGAAGAGGGGGAGTCAGACCCGCGAGGGGACGTCTGTGTGGGGATATCGGCAGCAAGAGAGGAGCTGGCTCTCCCCGAAGTACCGCGGTCACAGGCAGGGGGTGAATCACCCCGGTGCCAACCCGGACGCGGGCGGGAGGGACATTCGGGCAGAAACTCTTGCCCCAGTCCCCGCCGCTGTGATTCTCCCGCTTTGGCCCCAAAGCTTCGAGCGGGCTTTACCGCTGAAAGCGACTCCTATTGCTGGGCTATTTAACCCAGGGAAGCATGCGAGGGCTGAGCCCGGTTTCCCCCGGGAGCCGCGGCCGCCCAGCCCCCCCCGTCCCCCGGTGCGCCGGGGCGGCCGGAGCCCGTCGGGGCTGCGGGCTGGAGGCGCCGCCGGAGCGCTGCCCTCCGTTGGCGAAGGGAGTGAGGCGGAGGAGAAAGAAGCGGGAGCGGGTCAGACCCCGCAGCTGTACGGCGGCACTGCTTGTCCCGGGGAGGGAAAAAACACAAGCGAAAAAGGAACGGGCAGATAACGCCAAGGGGACCGGCGGGGACGTGTCCCGGGCCGGAGGGCGAAGGGGAGCTTGGTTCTCTCCCCGATACCTTGGGGGAAACTCCCGGCGGTTGAGGGGAGAGAAGCTGTGCAATGCGGCCAGAGAGAGGATGGCGAAAGGCGAGCAGTGGGAAATCGTCGTTTTAATTGTTTAAAATACTTTAAATCGTTCAACACTTTGTTCCAACACACCCTCGGGGCTGGTGAAATCATGTCCCCGTCTTTACGGAATGCTGGCTGCGGGTGACCCCCTCGGTGCCCGTTACCAGTGTGCCCGTCGGTGCACCGGCGCCTACATTTGGGTGCTTGGCCGGGCACCCCGTATTCGGGCCCACTCTGCTGGGGCCCACCTGTGGCCGCCCCTCAGAACCCTGCTTCACCTGAGCACTAAATGGCTCTGTTAGGGTCCGTAAGGGTGGGTATCGCCGGTTCAAACGGGGCGATTTGCCCCCGGGATAGAGGGTTTTTTACCGGGGTTTACACCTGCTGTGATGCCCCAGGGAGAGACGGGCGGGCCCGGGGCCGGGCGGGAACGGGGTTGATACAGGGACAGAGCCCCGTGTCCGCCTGTCCCGTGTCCTCTGCCTAAGGGGCAGGATCCAGGGCACCCGTCGGTGCCCGCGCAGGGGCGCGGGGCAGTGGCCGGGGCCGCGGGAGTCTCGGCCGCCGTCGGGGCCCGGCCGGGCCGCTCCGCAGCGCCG